>JZKD02S0229459.1:283815-303225 GCA_000966675.3 Picea glauca
TCAATGGTGAAAAACTTGCTGAAGAAGTCTTCAAATGGCTGTGAAAACGGCACCAATGGATCCAGCACGTCCAAAAACCCCTGGCTGGGCTTTTACGGCACCTCAATCGGCCAAATGATGAAGAAGTTAGGCCTCCTCCATTTTTCTCCTTCAAGCCTTGCTGGAACTGGTTCTACAAATCGCACTCTTGTCCTCCAAACCTGGCACACACGCTCATTTAAGCAGAAAAACCAAGACCCGTATGCAACCGTGCACCGGTACAAACCGTAGAACGGTTAGGGCGCCTCCAGCCCTTAACCGCCTCGGCACTCGGTCATGTGGCCATAAAACCTGGGGCTCGGCGAAAAAGTAGTTAAATTAGTTTTGAAACGGGCATAACCACCCACGCGCACATTGTAATATAGTTCAATGTATAATCATGGGTTATAAAAAAAACCCACGCAATTGTTTAACACGGGCGCCCATATATTACATATATGTTTTTTAAACATGAAACTTTATTGTATTAGCCCGCGCCCATATTTTAAAAACACACGGGCATATGTTTTATATGGAACCATGGGTTGGGGCTTAGGCCCCGGCCCGCACCCTTTTCCAAAACAAACAACAAACAACTTTAAATAAATTGTTTCCCACCTTCCTAACAAGGAACATGTGACGGACAGTTGGCTAGCGGAAAATGTTAAGTCTTTGCATAGAGGGGGAGGTCCCGGGGTCGAACCCTGCGGACCCAAACATTTTACACAAATCAACCAACCATATAAACCAGCCGGATAGAGACACGTGGTGCCAATGGGTTGGGCCACGTGTCCAAACTTTATTCGCTGTAAATGACACGTGTCATCATCCCATTGGGCAACCATCATCCAATACAAACACGCCACATCACACCAACTGCCACGTCGACTGTACGGTCTCCACGTCATCATGATGGTACGACCCTGCCACGTGGTCGTACGGACTGTACGGACTGCCCAGTCAGCACTTTTTTTACCTGTTTGACTTTCCGAACAGATCGCTATATCTTTCGGTCCCGACGTCCGTTTGAGACGAAACGAATTTTGTTGGATTCATGACGACGAGGGCTACGCTCACGTCCGATTTGAGGCAATTCCGAGAACGTCGATTTTTGGGCTAAAATTTGATCCCTGGTCCAGATTTTGATCATTGTATGCATGGTTGGGCTTGGAAAGATATAATGCCTTCTCGTTTAGGTGCTTCCAAAAAATATTGTTCCCTACCAAACAAGTAAATATATTATCATAAGTAGAAAATAAACATAAAACTACATTTCTATTACATTATGGGAAAAAAAACATTATTTTTTACCGGAGATTTTTGGTTGCTTGTAGGAGACAAGTTTATCATTCGCCATAAGATTAAATGATAGTGTCCTTGTGCTACTAACACAAGTCACTCTAGGAAATCTTTTTGATGTACCAATGAGCCGGATTATTTTTGGAATGAAATGAAATCATAGATATTACAATGAAATACACATAAATATTGCTAGAAATAGAGAAATACAACAATACATGATTTCTATTAATGAAAGAAATGTACATAGACTGTAAAAAATACAAAGTGTAAGACTCGCTAGAATGGTGGTAGCTTTATCTCTGAGAAGATATATGACGGCTAATATCATTCACAAGAATATGAGTACAATGAGGATCTGAAGGCCTTTTTACAATAAACATAATTCCAAAACTCTAGACATCAAAAAACCTAACCCTAGAAGATGAAGCGCCAAAATTCATGCAGGCCCTGTTGCAGTAAGTTAGTACATCAACTTCCCGAGGTCGTAACTTTTGCATACAATCTTTGTTTTAGGCGTGTGATAGCCCATTGGAAAGGTATTTTCAAAAACTACACATTAGGCCTTCAAAGTATGACTTATTCAACAATTTGACTATGGAAATCCCAAAAAATGTTGTTTAGGGCCTCAAAACAGCCCCAGAAGTACAAAAATATGTACTGAGATGAAAACTTCCAAAATAGGATAGTTGGACTAGATTTGCGACCACCAATATCCACCTAGATGTTGTGTAGGGCTTCAAGACAAACTCATAAGTGCAGGACCCATAATTACAAAGAAGTGTCCCTTGTACAGAGAAACGTGTTGAACTGAAAACTGTCAAGATGAGCTAGTTGGAATTTGGAACAAGTGGGTAGCCACCAATATCCACTTGGATCAGTCCTCCCCCCTTAGGAATAAATGGTCTCCATTGTGTTGAGTGTTAGGGGAAGAGGGGAAATAATTTGCTAAATCTAAATATGGGTGAGTTGTGTGCCTTGTTGGAGAAGTTACGCTGCTCGGTTTCTAGAAGGCTATCACGAACCTGTTGTTAGCGGGTTTGAATCTGTTCCACCAACCTGTTGTCTCTGGGCTTGACAGGGTATTGTGTAGGCACCATCATAGGTGAAGAAACAACATCTTCTTTTTCTTCTGCAATTTGATTTTGCTGGATAGAAGGTGTTGAGGATGCACTAGTTGTAGTGGCCTTCTGTGCATCCTTTGAACAAATTGTGAAGAGGCTGAATTTTGCAGTATGAGAGATTACCTTGCGGCGTTTTTTTGGTGGAACAGTAGTTGGAACTACATTTGGTATCTTGTAGAGCTGACCCCCCAGAGTAATAATGACACTACAGGGTCGAGACTCATAAACAACATGACGTTTCCACATTTATGGTTGGCCCAAAAAAACATCACAAACATCAAGAGGGGAAAAATCACATACTACCTCATCCTTGAAGGGTTGGATTCCATATGACAGGAGGCACTGTTGTCGAAAACCCCAAATGTTTGACGACCTCAGCTGAGATGAGTTTCTTCTGGATTCTGCTATCAACAATGAAATGCAATGGGGTCCCCTTCACCCACATCTGTGAATGGAAGAGGCACTCCCCCTCTTCAAGATTTGTTGGTTCTTCTGGTTGAATTGTTGTGATCACGACAGTAGTAGTGGGGTCTGCGTTGATGATATGTCTTTTTTCATTATTTTCTGGATCAAGTTTCGAATCCTTGTCTTTGATCTTGACCACCAATGACTATTTTGAGCGACTTTCATCGGTGTTGTGCCAGGGGATTTTTTGGAAGTCACACCACTTCCTAGTGTCATTATTCGTCTTTCCCTTACCCTTCTTTTCGTGTGTCTTGGAATGGTTTTCAGAAGGTTGTTGGTTAGGGCCATATTTATCGTGCTTTGGTTGTTGTGGATTTGTAGACCTGAACTCTCGTTTGTTCTAGTGCCCAAACTTATGCTCAATTTTGACAACATATCGATAGGCATCTCCTAGTGATGAGATGTTTAGGAAATCCATTTTGGTTTGGATGTACCTATGTAGATCTCCATGGTATTTCAAAACCATATTCCACTCGGAGTCTTTGATACCCAACTTGGTACGCAAGGTATGGAAAGTATTTGTGAAATCCGACACTATTTGGCCCTTCTCTTGCCGCAATGTGGTCCATCTCATGTACTGGTCTTCATAGTTATCAACATGGTAATATTGTTCCTTGACTGCATCCACAAAAAAATACCAAGTGGGCTCAACCCCATATATTCCAAATTCCTCTATGGGACTTTTCTCCCAATAAGTTTCCTACCAATGTTTGAGATGGGGGAGAGGCTTGAGGAGTGCGAAGGTGATCTTTTCACTGTCAAAAAAATTGTGAACAGAGAAATAAACTTCTAGAAGATTTAACCATTTTTCTAGGGCATCTATCTGACCTTCAAATACGATAATATCAAAGTTAAATTGTACCTTGAAGGGAGAAGTTCCTCCAAAGTGGCCACTTGATGAAGATGTTCTTGTTTCTATTGGAAGACATTGAAGGATGTGGGAAAATTTCTCCATCACTTCATCCCTTTGTCGCGTGAGAGTTTTCTCAAGCAATAGGTTAATGGAATATTTTTCTCCATCATTTTTATTTTCTTCTACCATGGAGGGTTTCGTGGATGTGTGAGAGAGATTTTCCTCAAGAGAGAGAAAATCAAGACCCATATTGCTATACTCGGACCTCGTCGGGGACATGCACTAAAAAATGATCAAGAGCAGCCTACTCTGATACCACTGACCCAGATTATTTTCGGAATGAAATGAAAGCAGGGATATTACAATGAAATACACATAAATATTTCCAGAAACAGAGAAATACAGGAATACATGATTTCTATTAATGAAATAAGTGTACAGAGACTGTAAACAATACAGAGTGCAAGACTCGCTAGTATGGTGTCAGCTTTATCTCTGAGAAGAGATGTGACGGCTACGCTCATTCACAAGAAGATGAGTACAATGAGGCTCTGAAGGCCATTTTACAATAAAAATGAATTCCAAAACCCTAGACATCCAATAACCTAACCCTAGGAGATGAAGGGCCAAAAGTCATGTGGGCCCCGTTAGGGTAAGTTAGTACATCAACTTCTCAGGGTCATAACTTTTGCATACGATCTTTGTTTTAGGCATGTTATATCCCGTTGGAAATGTATTTCGAGAACTACACATTATGCCATCAAATTGTGACTTCGTCAATAGTTTGATTGTGGAAAGCTAAAAAAATGTTGTTTAGGGCCTCAAATCGGCCCCAAAAGTACATAAAGATGTACTGAGATGAAAACTGTCAAAATAGACCAGTTGGACTAGATGGGTGACCACCAATATCCACCTGGATTCTTTGTAGGGCTTCAATATAGCCTCAGAAGTGTAGAACCCATAATTACAAAGAAGTGTCCCCATTATAGAGAAACATGTTGAACTAAAAATTGTCAAGATGAGCCAGTTGGAATTTGGAACAGGTGGGTGGCCACCAATATCCACCTGGATCAACCAACAGTGGGGACACTAGTTATAGCTCCACCAATAAGTGCATGTTCTTGTCTGGCATGTTATGTGTAGGGGTATCATTTGTTCCACCCGAGTACGGGGTAGAGGTAGCATAAGAGAAGTAGAGGGAGAAGACAAGGTTGGGTGATCACCACATGAAGTGGCAAGTAATATAGTGGGTATGTGATTGGTGTGGGATACAAAGGTGGTGGTGTGTGGCTACTGCTAGCATTAAACTAATGAGTAGGCTCATGTGATCTCATGTATTCTTGCAAAAAAATACATTTTTATCAGTTGCAAGAGTAAATCAAAATGAAAATTGAATAAAATAAGTGGTCTTAAAAGTTGAATACTCGATATCATTTGATTTTATCGATCAAAATGTTTCACTTATGAAAAACCTCGACTAAATTGGAAACTGATTGAGGAACATCCTTGGCCTTGAGTAATCATCATCAAATATTTGTTTTTAATATGGTTTTGCTATTGTTTAGTTACTTAGTTTAGTAGGAGGAATAACGAGGCCACTATTACTAAAGAAATGATGCATTCTATATAAATGCTAAAATACAAATACCTAAAAGTTAAATTGGGAGAATCAATAGGTGATGGACCACAAGCTACGTTGGGAAACCATAGAGACAACTCAAGAGGAGTTAAATATTTACAAAGATAATTGGAATACCATGTGAACTAAATAATCTAAGAGCGAATTATAAATCTATTGAATTTTCAAAGGAGAGGAGTTCCAGTGGTTTGCAACAGGAGAAGATAATGTCCAACTCCATATCTGCAACAGAGAATAAAAGAGAGGATACCAACTCATCCTTAGGGAAGTCTGAGATTGTCTACCATTCTAATCATCCTACTATGAATGTTGTGAATTGTGGAGAGACTAAGACCTCCAAATTGTAATCCATGGGCCAAATTCACATATAATTCAATAAAGAGATATATTCTATCCATTTCCTTTTGTTACTTGTTATTTACATTATTAATTATATCATATTTAGTTCTACAACATTTGCATATTGTGTTTTCTTGAGTAATTCACTTCCATAGTTGTTGCACTTCGATAATGTCGATCCAGTTTCGTAGCATGTTATAAAATTAAAGAACTTGTTTGGTGCATTAGAAACAAACAATGTAATCAATTCATGATTTTCCTTTTTGATAGCCTTTCTAATTATGGTCATTGGGTCCTCCTCATCAATTAAGTAATCATCCTAAAACATGTCAAGGTTAGGGGTGGTATCCTACCAACAAGCAATAGGTAAATTTGATTACAAAATTTAAAAATATTTTTATTTAAAATTAAAAAGGTTTATGATATTACCTCTACTAATCATATGGGTGCTTCCCATTATCACCTTGCCACAATATTCAAAGGGATGTGAATTATATTAAAGAGGCATGAGATATTAAAATTGTTTACGATAATAAAATATAAACATTGATTAATTGTGTATCTAAACTGTAAAACATAAGTACCCCCATGATAGAAACCTGAATTCTATTTGATTCAAATCATAATCTATCAACAACTCCTCCTCTACAACTATCGTCTTTTTGTACATACCACTACCTTATTTCCATGACGTCCATAAAACATGTAATTGGGTGGTTTTTTTGTTGTCTTAGGTCATGTACTTTTTATAAACCCTGCAATATTTCTCAAATCTTTTGGCCTTCCATCAATATATATAGTCTTTTGTTTTAAGGGCATTTGGTCAAAGAGCATCTCAAGTTTCAATGATGAGAAAAACTAGCAAACTGAGTGTGTTTTGGCCATTCAGTTTGAGGAAAGGTGCTTGAATCTACCAAAAGAGTCTACTCAAACTACTCATGTGACTTGAAATATGGACAAAATATTGCAATTACAAACACCATGGAAAAGGTTAGGATCACTCAAAAGTCAAACATAGAAACATCTAGGAGTCAGTGAGGTAGTATATCAGTTCCAATTGAAATGTCCACACTGATGGGTTATGCCAGAAGGAACTTGTTGATTCAGCTGTGTTAATTGTAAATGTAGCAGGCATGGAAAAATATGTGAAAGAGTGCAAGATGATCATCTGTTGTGGGGTAAGGACAATAATTCCCATTTGGAGAATATCACCAACGTCGCCTTTAGACTCTTGCTTTTCTATCAATGAAAAGAGTCTCTCTATAATGGTAATGATTGCTTTGTGTTGGGACGAGAAATGGATGGTCTTGATATTTGAAGCCATGAGTTTTCACCAATAAATAAAAATGGATTTAGATGAAAGATGAAAGACAGATCAAACCAGAACAAGTGAACTTAAATGGTACCAGATGATGGATAAATAGCTAGTTCATGATGCTTATTCAACACTTGGGAGGTAACTTCTTTCAAAACTGTTTGTGAACCCAAAAGAGTCACCAGTCTTTAGTCAAAAGAATTCATGCACAATGTATAAAAGCCACCATATGTATTTTTAGACAGAGGTCAAGTATAGTGGGTATCAAATCAACATTCATAAGGGATTCAAAGTGAATTTTAGACAATAGTCAAATATTCCATAGGTAGGTGGCAGAGGACTTAAAAACTCCATAAATTAAAAAATTATGAACCGTGTATTTAGCAGAACACCTGGCACTAAAATTGCATTTTAGATAAGAAATCCTATTAAAGACCAAGATTGGTATGCAGATCTATATTTTCAATAGTTGTCAAATCTCTCCAGCAAAGAAGACAATATCAATTAGTCAACACCAGATTTGAAGCAGTCATAGCTCAACAAGTTTTTTCCAAATCACAGATTGCTAGGCACACAATCAACAATCCAAATTGGAGTTCATAATCTTCTAGATTTTTCTCCATAACTTCGACATATCTCAATCAACATTCGAAATTGGAGTTCATCATCTTCCATATTTTTCACCATAAACTTCGACATATATCTCTTATTTTTGGGAGATTTTTAGTTGAAAAAAAAGGCTAAATAGGATATAAATACTAGCATTTTCTATGTAGAAAGTGGGAGAGAGGCTGGAGAGATGGATTTTTGGGGCAGAAGCCACTATGAGTCATTGCAAGCCTGAGGGAAATTTTATTAAGTAATCATTTTTCACATTGAACATTCCTGTGAATTTCTTTATCAGATTGTGACCTCTGCATTTTCCTCTTACTTGAATAAGTTGCAGACATTGAGATTCAATAGTTGCCTTTGATTTATAGATTCTTGAGCAACAAAGAATATGTTGTGACTTGCCTGTTAATTATTATTTCTTGTTCAAGTACTTTGCATCCATTTTGTAGAGAGAATATTTGTTTAATGGATGTTCCTCTTTTTGTTACATTCTCCTTTGTCTGATAGGCATTTCAAGGGCCTTTGATCTAACAGGGTATTTTCTTGACTCCATGCCCAATGGTATATCACTGATATGCAATTAATTTTTTGTCCTCGTCCTTTTTCTTTCAGTCTTGTCGATCCATCAAACCCATCCATAATATTATTTCAATCTATTAAAAAACATTGCAATAACATGGATGTGCTAGGCTTGGCCATGAAGCAGTCTAGGGACAAGCTCTAGAGCTAACACCATTCATGGAAAATAGTCCCAAACCATGTATAGATGATGGATAAATGCAATAAATTTTCTTCTTGACACAAAAATCAATGTCCAAATTAGGAAGTTGTTCAAGTTCCCAACTTTTCACTAGATGCTTGTACCTCGAGGGCACCTAGAAGTCATATTTTGCCTCATTGTCATAAGAATATGTCCCTCCTTCAATGCACAAAATTTGATATGTCTTAGAAATTTTCTTTTGACCTTTTGTCCTCTAGTTGATCTCACCCTATTAGATCTATTTAATGTCTCACTTTCCCATATTCCCCTGAACTACCATTGATCTTTGAATACATATCTGACAGATACCCATTAGAGTAATGTGCAATCCATCCATCAAGAATTTAGATTAAATTCTATGTTGTCGGTCATTATGAAAGTATTTCCAATTCACATAATTACAAACAAAGAACAAAGTCACACTGCTATATCATATATCCAATTCACCCACCAGGGAAATTTTGCATATAATTAATTGTTATTTGATTCATGGTTCAGTAGAAATAAAATTTGATGCCATGGATCTATGTCATCTAAAGGATCTATCTACTAGTCCAAAACATGAATAGCTCTATTGTTTCTACCAACATTATTTTCAAATTCATCCCAATATACCATGAATTTTGTTGCACTAAAATTTTCATGCACATATGAAAGGCATACATTGCATTGGAAAAATGTCCAATATTATTAGCTATTTTGATTCTTCATTCATAATGATAAGAAATGTCCACTTCTCCCATAAGGGCAGTTGTGTATATAAGTGATTAATATTGGATTCATGGTTCAATAGAAATATCATTTGATGCCATGGTTGTTTTTCATCCAAAGGATCTACCCATTACTCCAAAACATGAATAGGTTTATGGTTTCTACTAGCATTATTTTCAACTCGATGCCAATTTACCATGAACTGTTTTGAACTAGAATTTTCCTTACTCCAAAACATGAATAGGTTTATGGTTTCTACTAGCATTATTTTCAACTCGATGCCAATTTACCATGAATTGTTTTGAACTGGAATTTTCCTACACATATGAAATGCATACATTACCTTAGAAAAATGTGACATAGTTAATATCATCACATTAAAATCCATAAGGATTTCAATGCATAACCAAGTTGTGAAAATATATTTTGGGCTCAAATGGGAGCCTCATGGAATTAAGATGTTAGAAGTTTTGATTTTTAATGATTGTCCAACTATTGTAGGTTAATGTATGGATGCAAAGTATTTTGTTCAATGGCCACAATCTTCATTAATTTACCTATAACATTTGGAAAATTAACCAGTTGAACGAATTGTTCATTGAATGGACAATAACAATTTTCTTTTTTCTTTTATTTTCTTTTTTGAATGTGTGGATTATAAAATATGGGTACATGGAATAGCTATCTAGATTTACACATTTTTGGAAAGAGAAATTTCTCTATAAATTACATAGTCTTGCGTAATGTACCTAGGGAGAATAATATGTGGTATCTAGGGAGGTACCCAAGGGGAATTTAATGTGACCATGGTCATAGAATAAGGCCCACTTGGTAATCGGTGGGTAATAAATAGGCCCACTATGTAGTTATAAGGAATATTATAATAATAAAGGGTAGTTGGCATAGACCACAAGGAGTACTAAGAAAATATATACACACATGAGCATCATTGTATTGAATATGTTGAGGATTGTATTGTATCAAGCATGACTTGTGGAGTGATTCCTTCCATAAGGAGTAATTGATAGTGTTACCATACCATACCATAAGGGATCCTTCTATATATTGGTGTTATTCTTGTGTGGATGTATTTTTTATTCTTAAATTAAGAGATTTTGTCTATTATCCATCAAAGTTCACTACAAGTGGTATAATTTAATGTACCTAAGGAGGTACCCAAGGGGAATGATTAATGTAATGTGGGCATAATCATGGAATAAGTCTCACTTGGTAGTTGGTGGGTAATAAATAGGCCCACTAGGTAGTTAAAGAAAAAGAATATAACAAGGGGTAGTTTGAATATACCCCTAGGATTCATGATAAAGTATACATAAATGAATATTATTGTATTGAGATAGGTTGGATGTTGAGGATTGCATTGGAAAAGCATGGTTT
This sequence comes from Picea glauca, assembly GCA_000966675.3. Lineage (NCBI taxonomy): Eukaryota > Viridiplantae > Streptophyta > Pinopsida > Pinales > Pinaceae > Picea > Picea glauca. The sequence continues at coordinate 294,346 of JZKD02S0229459.1, forward strand.
ACGGAGTGACTCTTTCCATAAAGAGTATTTGATGGTGCTACCCTACCTTAAGGTTCTTCTCTCTATGGTGTTGTCTACTATGTGGATGTATTTTATTATTCTCAAGTTAAGGATTTGTATTTTGTATGTTACCTACCAAGGTTTACTACAAAATCATAATTCTTTCTTAGGCAAGAAAGTGGAAGTTTTTCTCTTTTGTGTAGATTTTCAAAGGTAAAATTGGGTGGCAATAATTCACTAGTACATATTGTAAAAAATTCGATGTTCTATTTGCGGCGTTATGGACAAAATTGGCCATACTGTCGAAAAATAGAGGAAATTTTGAATTTTTTTTCCATATTGCTCGATAACGTTGCTATTGCCATGTTGATGTCTCTCTTGCCACATCGTCGTCTCTTTCCACGTTATCGTATCTCTTGCCACATTTTCCACATAGTCGTCTCTCTTGCCATGTTTTTGACATAGTCATCTCTCTTGCCACGTTTGTGACATAGTCATCTCTCTTTCCACGTTTGTGAAGATAGTTGTCACAGTTGCGACGTTGTGGAAACTAGGTTTTCCCCCTCCAACGATCACGTAGTATTTTGACCAAGTCAACTTTGTTTTGGTCAATGATCGTCGAAATTGCAACATTAAATCTATAAATATGTTGCATTTTATGGATGTTGCGACAAGTTTGCTATAATAACAACACTTCAAAAAAGGTTTGCGGGTCTTCTCGGCTAGAGTACAACTATTAAAAGACATTGTACTAGGGCTCTTCTCATTTCGTTTTAATTTTCTGATTGGTCGAATTTTAAAGGAAACAACTATTAAAAGACATTGTACTAGGGCTAGAGTACATGATGGGCAACAGTGACCTGTGAAAGGGGCCAACGTTGAAATTTTTTCAAAATGTTTCTGTATGACATCATACATCCTTAAGTATTGAAACCCTCCCATACTGTCAAGGCATGTGTCTTGTCTAACCATGTCAAATTTCAATGCATATAGGCACATATTGAAGAAATTTCAACGTTGGCCCCATTCACTGCTCACTATGCAGGGTCAGTGCATGACATTTTTGGTGGTTGAATTATAAGTTCCATGACATTTCAAGAGAGTTCCAAGAAATATTCTACAGATGGAAATAACGACATTTGACAATGAGACGCCCATTATGAACGTTGTTGCAAACATGGACGATCTAAAATATTATGTGGTCGAGACATCATACATCCTTGAGTCTTGAAACCCTCCCATACCGTCAAGGCATGTGTCTAGTCTAACCATGTCAAATTTCGATGCATACATGCACATATTGAAGAAATTTCAACGTTGGCCCCATTCATTAGTGCTCACTATGTGGGGTTGATGCATAACATTTGTGGTGGTTGAATTGGAAGTTCCATGACATTTCAAGAGAGTTCCAACAAAGATTCTATGGATGGAAACAACAACATTTGATAAATATGAGACGCCCCATTATGAATTTTTTTGCAAACATGGACGATCTCAAATATTATGTGGCCAGGACATCAAACATCCTTGATTCTTGAAGCCCTCCCATACCGTCAAGGCATGTGTCTAGTCTAACCATGTCAAATTTCGATGCATACAGGCACATATTGAAGAAATTTCTAACCAATCAACCATCCATCACCATTCTAATCATAAACACCATAGAAGTAAAAAGGATGTTTCTTAATATAGAAACCCAACAAAAATCATAGAGAAAATTCACTAATCTAGGTTGTATCTTGCATAATCAATTTTGGGATATAAGTAGTAATAGTGAAATGGTAGAAAACTATGGGAATGTTAATTGGTGCAGTTAATTTACAAAACCAACAAATTAGTATGGTAATAAGACACTATGGATTAAATCAAAGAGCATGGTTTTTTGATAATTGAGATCATCGGATTGATAGTAGAGAGGGTGATGAAAAATTCAGGTTTATGAAACTAGTCCACTAATTGGAGGAAAAATATATGATCCAAGTCAACAACTACAGTATAATTGTATGCTAATTAGAAAACCCTAACAACATGCAATTGTTTTTATAATTGTGCATGATTATATACCCTTGAATAGAGATGAGATTTTAAAGCCTTAACCCCTGAGTAATTACACAGAGGAGGCTTAAATGTAATAAAATTAATGGTGTTTTCCATATAACTATGGGTGATATAACATAAGCACTATTCTAACAAAGTAACAACAATTGGAACCTACAAATAATAATGGGTAATTGCTACCATTAAAATCTCCCTCCAATACTACTTAGACTAAGGACTAAACATAATATGAAATCATTAATTTAACCAGAAACCCAAATTGAAGGCATTGGTTGTGCTCTACATTACTAGAATCAATTATTTTAGATGAAAAAGACTACATCACTAACCCATTATTTTTTAAGTGTGAGCCCTAATAAGACAATGGTTGGAAGACTTGACACCCCCAAATCTCTTCAAAATGATTCTATTTAGGTTTTTATATTGATGAGAGTATAAACCATGAATAAATCACTCACCTAGTTAAATTGTGACCATTAAACCCCTGAATCAAAGATATCGAGGTGAATTTTGAGCTCTATATTTATGAAGCATTTTATTACTCTACATGAACTCGACACTCTATTGCAAAGAGTCACATAAATTTAGGCGAATTTGGCATTCCATTGCAATAAATCCAATAAATTGTGGTAAATTTCAAGTTCAACATGAAATATTAATGACAAAACAACAATTCACAACATTATATTTTATTTTTCACAGGGATAACGACTTATCTAATATACATATTTTCGATTAAACCATTTAAACCATTATAACGATAAATTTATGGAGGAGGTGATATCTTATAGAACCCCAACAAGGACTTACACCATGTATCTAAGAGAGCATTGGAACATGTTTAAGTTGAGTAAGATTGACGAGTACCTACCCTTCCAATTGGACAATTAGAGATATTTTATTGAGATTTGTTCTCGGTGTAATGAGAAGGAAAGGAATTTGATGTTTGAATTTTATTTACACAACTATTTCATGCTTCATCGTTTCATATGGTATCCTAACTCCTATGTGGGACATGTTCAACTACGTTCCTTCTTTTCATGGGCAGGGTTTTGTGACACTTTCCAAGGAATCATAGTAGGATCTCCAAAGATCATCAACTTACACTGCATGGGAAAACTCCTTAAAAATGGAAATTTGGGTATTGTTTCACAGTTCCATGACATTCAAGCCTTTGAGACCCCTTCCCAGCCCATCCCTCCTGACATGTAGTTAGTCTTATCCAAACACCAATCAGTCTTTGGAACCCCCCAAGGAATCACACCCTTTCGTGGTTCACATGATCATTCTATTCCACTCATACCTAGTATTCCCCCACCCAATTTCCACCCTTATCACCACCCATTTGCTAAAAAAATGAAATTAAAAAGATTATTCAAGAATTGCTAGTTGTAGGTGTTATCYGCCCTAGTACCGGTCCTTATTCATCACTAGTTGTCATGGTACTRAARAAACAAGGCACTTGGAATACATGTCTTTACTTTCACCCTCTCAACAAGATAATTGTCAAGGATAAATTTCCCATTCCAATCATTCATGATCTTTTGGATGAACTTAAAGGTGCTCAATTTTTTACCAAACTTTATCTCCATCCTGACTGTCACCAAATTCGTATGAAGGAAGTTGATATTCCTAAAATTTATTTTTTCACACATGAATGCCATTCTGAGTTCTTGGTGATTCCCTTTGTCCTTTGCAATGCATCGTCCACCTTACAAAGTCTCATGCACCACATATTTAAACCCTTTGTACATCATTTTGTCCTTGTCTTTTTTGATGACATCATAATCTACAATAAAACTTGGTAATTCCATGTTACCCATGTGGATTAGGTCTTACAACTACTTTATCATCATCAATTATTTCTCAAAAGGTCCAAATGTACCTTTGGTGTATTAGAAGTGGAATATTTGGGCCATATTGTTAGTAAGGATGGTGTATGAGTGAACCCAAAAAAATATTGAAGCAATAAAGGATTGGGCACATCTTAAGATTCTTAAATGTTTATGAGGTTTCCTTAGTCTAATAGGGTATTATAGAAATTTTGTCAAGAACTATGGACTTTTGGATTGTTGGATTGTTTAGTGTACTCTTGTAGCGTACTTTTGGAGTGATTCTCGTGCTCCAAATTAGGATCTTGATAGCTCATTGGAGGGTTGTGTATGTCTAGTTATCATTTGACTCATCAAGCAAGCCATTTGGACAATCCATGACAGAGAAAAATGCATTTTCCCAAGACTGCTCCATAAGTGCAACAACTCTCCCATAGCAGCTATATTTTGGGCATTTCTCTCAAATCATAACACCTATGTATAAAATGAAGGAGGTTTTCGTTCCTTGGTCTATTATTGACAAAACCTCTTTCACTTTTTCCCAATTCATCTTCCTTATTTCAGAAACAAATTTTGAAGTAAGAATGTCCCTATGTGTGACAAATGATTTGTCTCGTCAATGATCTCTTGAGAAATGGTGAAGACATGCTATCATGTGCTGAAGTGGGCTCATAAATGCTGATATGACCTCCCTTGTTATAGGGCTTGTTATTTCCTTCCATGAATAGCAAATGGCAAGCAAACCCTAGTGGACAAGAAGAGAGAAAACAAAGTTTTCTAGGGGGCAGGGGATAGGAATTTGGTAACTTTAGATGATAGAATGAGGTGGTTAGGGAGTAGGGATGAGTGTAGGAAAATTTTAGGAGGTGGGGAGGGATATTAGGGACCATAGTTTTTTCTTAATCTATGGTGATCTTTCCCTTTTATTGATGTTTTTCTAGAACATAAATAAAATTCTAAAGAAACTTAAGCAATCCCTTACCTTCTTAAGGTCCCCTATACCATATTCTCTCTCTATATAAACAAAATACTATGTGTCTAAAGTGTAAAAAATAATTTCAGAGTGTATTTTATTGTTCTACTGGCATGCTCAAAAAGTTATTTACAAAAAAAATATTTTCTTAATTACATACTTAAAATAAAAGAAAAACAATTTCCAAATAATTTTGTATGAATTTATTTTCTTATAAATGACTTACCAATTAAAAAAAAATCAAAATCTCTCTTAATTATTTTCATAAGTAAGATTCTTTAAGACGTGCGCATACTCTTCCAGTTTGGGGAGAGGTCACGAGTTCAAAACCTGTGTCCTCTGGGGCTGCGAAGCTTTATCACTCCCATATCATCCACTATGTGGGGAAGTATCGGGGTGAGTTTCCAGCGTGGAATTTCCACCGTGGGAAAAAAAAAAGAAGTAAGATTCTTTAAAACTGTAACCCAAATATATTCAAAATTTGTACAACTTAACAATTTTTACAAATTTTTATAATGTAACATGAATCCAATCTAGTAAAAGGATTTTGGCTAAATCAAATTATATATGGAATTTCTATTTATTAATAATATAATCATTTTTTGAAGTTTTTTCCTTGATATTATAAATTCCTCTCTTTAATAACCTTTTTATATTTATGAATTTTTATATCTATAATTGACAGTTGTTTATTTATAATTTATGTGATATGTGAAAATAGTTAATTTATAATTTATGTGATATGTGAAAGTAAATTAAAGCACCAAGGGTGAACATTAAATTTCATAAATATTGGACATAAGTTCTACTTTAATGCAGTGATAAATAATTCCTACATTATATTTTTGTTGGTTTTTTTTGGCCATAACCAATTTGGTTATTTCTGGTATGGCATAGTTATAAGAGACGATGCTTGGCTGTTGCAAACCAATTTGAATCTCCCCCTCTTTTGAAACAAAACTGCACAATGCACAACAAAGGGAATGCTACAACCTTTGAGCCATCACAAGAATAAGAGTAAGATGATCATAGAATCGTTGCAGAAGCCAATGTATGTCCATCCACGTAAAATGGACAAAACCCGTCCTCCTAAACTGAAAAGAAATCTCGACAATACATCTCTTGACCATGTCCTAACCTCAGTGAGGCGTTAGGCATTCTGGGTAAACATCTAGACTGCTCTATGTATGTTTGTCTTCTGCATGGATGTATTCAAAGAAATTCCCTACCAGAGGGTAAGATAATCCATTCCCACATCAAGCAGAGAGGATTTACGAGAGACACACTTTTACACAACACACTTCTCAATGTGTATGACAAGTGCGACACTATGGTGGACGCTCGCAAAGTATTCGACCAAATGCCTGAATGAAATGCATGTTCGTGGATGGTCATGATTGCTTCTTGCACAAGGGATGGGCTTCCTGAGGAGGCATTGGCACTCTTTCACCGGATGTCAAGAACATGCCTCGAGCCCAATCACTTCACATTTGCTACTGTTCTTCCGACATGTGCCAATTCGGCATCACTATGGAAGGGCGTGGAGATTCATACGAAAATTATAAAATCTGGGTTTGAGTCTAATATGGTTGTTGCCAATGCCCTTATAGACATGTATGCAAAATGTGGTAGCATAGAGAATGCACGCGAATTGTTTGACAAAATGATTCAATGAGATGTGGTTTCCTGGACAATGTTGATTGCAGGACATGCACATAATGGGTTGCTTGATGTGGCCATGAAACTATTTAAGGAAATGCCTAAGAGAAATGTGGTCTCATGGAATGCAATGATTACAAGCTTTTCACAAAATGGGTACGGAGAGAAGGCCCTGGAGATTTTCAGACAAATGCAATTGGTAGGGCTAAAGCCTGAGGCAAAAGTGTTTATTAGTGTTCTTCCCAGATGTGCCAATATGGAAGCTCTTGATTATGGTATGGAAATCCATGAAAAAGTAATTAGTAATGGATTCTAGTCAGATGTCGTTGTGTTGAATTCCCTGATTGACATGAATGCGAAATATGGGTGCATACAAAAATCGCATTCTTTGTTTGACATAATGCATGGGAAAGACACTGTGTCATGGAATACTATGATTACAAGATATGCACAAAATAGGTTGCTTGATGAATCTCTAAAAGTTTTTAACGAAATAGGTCAGCGAGACATGATATCATGGAGTGAAATAATTTCAAGGTTTGCACAGAATGGTCAGGGCAAAGAGGCTTTGAAGTTTTTTCAACAAATGCAATTGGCGGGTATTAGGCTAGACTCAAAAACCTTTTCCAGTATTCTCCCAGCATGGGGCAACTTGGCAGCATTGGAATAGGGTATGAAGATCCATGGAAAACTAATCAAATGTGGACTCCAAACCGATGTCGTTGTGATGAATATCCTTTTAGACATCTATTCACAATGTGGGAGCATATAAAAGGCACGTAAATTATTTTACAAAATGCTTCAACGAGATTTGATCTCGTGGAATGCCATGATCATTTGACAAAATGCTTCAATGAGATTTGATCTTGTGGAATGCCATGATCACAGGATATGCTATGCATTGTTGTGGCAAGGAAGCCATAAAACTCTTTGAGCAAATGAAACTCTCTGGCATGAATGCAAACCATGTCACCTTGGTTAGTGTATTGTCTTCTTGTAGCCATGCAAGTTTAGTAGATGAGGGATACCACTACTTCAATTTCATCAATGCATATTATAATGAGAGTCCTACAATGGAACACTACATTTGTATGGTTGACCTTCTTGGTCGTGCTGGGTATTTGGATGAAGCAAAAGATTTTGTTAATAAGATGCCAATAAAACCTGACACTGCTGTGTGGAATTCTTTACTTGGTGCCTGCAGAATGCACAACAATCTAGATTTAAGAACATGTGTGGTAGAAAACCTTTTTGAATTGGACCCCAAAAATGCCACACCATATGTGACTCTCTCAAACATTTACGCAGCACTTGGTAGGTGGGCTGACATTGAAAAGGTAAGAAGGATGATGAAAGATAGAGGCATAAAAAAGACACTTGGATGTAGTTGGATTGAGATCAATAAACAGATGCATACACTCCTCATAGGAGACATATCAGGCCCACAAACTCTATCTGAATTTTCTTGTTAATATAATGTTGATTAATATGAATCACTTATTTAATTAGGAAGTAACATGAAAGAGCACCTCTTGGCATTGATGCCATGGAAGTCATCTCAAAAGTGAAGGAGGGTGAAGGAGGAAAGTTTCAACAAGTGCGATCATGAGATAGCATCTGGTATCTCAAGATCTCTTGTAGCCTCCAGGCATCCTTGACCATCATGAAAGAACATATGACCTTAACAAAGGGAACATACAGGTTGTGCCGACTCACTCTCAATCAGATGGATACGACATAATTGCAACAAAGTTTGATCCTCCCAATCAGAGAGGCTTCAATAACACAAAGATAAGGGGGTATACTGGTATCATTAAGGACTAACTGAGAGAGAGGATTTCCTTTAACCATTTATATTCAACATCAGTTGCTTCCTTTGTTTACTTTGCTTTTTGGTTGAATGCCCTTTCTGCAGAGGTTTGTAGGGGTCCTCTCAACACCCCAACTAACCTTGGACTGCTTCCAGATGGTTTCGTTCTGGCACTATTGGAGCTCCCAGAACCTGGTATTAAGGTATCTCATCTTTCACTGTTTGTTTCTAAGTTAGTGGTTTTGGCTTTAAGATCCCTAGGCCATTGATTGCTTGAGTTTGTATTTGCTAGTTTCAATTCATATTTTATTTTTAAGTTTCTATAAGTTGGGGGTTCAAACCTTATTTTCAGTCCCTTACAACATCCCTCTGTCGGTCAAATTTCTCACCTCTTCAGTTTGGCCAAGTGCTTTTGTATTATAATGGGAAATACGTCTGTCTATCTTCCTCAGGAAGAAGAATGGGTTCATCCAAGGGGGGTTTGTCTACTTCCCAGCACCAGCATGATTTTGTTAAGGAAAAATGGGGGAGGGGAGGAGGGAGTTCTC
>JZKD02S0229482.1:0-10783 GCA_000966675.3 Picea glauca
TTGATTTAGGAGGTTTTTCAAGGTTTTATTCAGCATGGCTTTGGCTAGGAAGAGGCATGAGTTGGCCTGATGCCAGGTAAACCTGTGTGGTACATTTTAGGGTTATAACACAGGGTCCTTTCGAGATTTCATGACTCTGCAATCCCGCGATGCAAGGTTACCCGGTCCTTTCTCCTTGGACTTCCCGGTACCTGAAATACCGAAGTACCAAATCAAAGGGAGATCAACGGTTGTGATCCTCCCGCATCCAATGGCTCATGTCCTTTTGGGGATTATCCCAAAACCTCAAATTTCTGCTCCTTTTCGGGACTTCGGGGTTTGCGATATTGTGAAGCCTCCACAACAAATGTTGTTCCTTCCACCTCCCGGTAATCTAATTCCCGATATGCTGAAATCTACGAAATGCAACGTCAGGGTTTCCTGATATGCTGAAATCTCCAAAATGTAACGTCGGGGTTTTCCACCCTAAGTATCCCGATCTCTTGTCATCAAGATTCTCGGAATCCCAAATATCGAATCCCTGAAATCTTGATGTGTTCTTTGTTTCAGATGCACCTTCTCCCAGATCCAATGGTTGTCGACAATCTGCGTGGGATCTGACGGTAGTTGTGCTCCCCCCTTGTGCGCTCTTCTTATTGCCTTAGAATATTTTCAACGTCTCAAAGGCCTCGGCCTTTGTCTCAGCTCTGCGAAGCCTGAAACCTTGGCTCATGCTTTTGTTCTAAGGACGTTGTCCCTCATGAACTTTATTCTCTTTGAATCCTCGAAGGATTCTTCGATCTCTATGCTCCTTGCAGAGTCTTTACACGCACGAAGGTGCTATCTCTTCTGAGCTTTTCCTATAGCTTCAACCTATAAGGGATTAACCATTTTTCCTTCTCCCTCAAATGGATTATCTGATGCCCTCATGGCACTCTCTTGCTCAAGCAACTTCTTGCTGAGTCTGCAGGGTGTTTAGCAACCCTATGAAGATCCCTCATTGGAATCTTCTCTATCTTTGAACTCAAAGAGTTCTCTTTGTGCGCTCTGGCACCTACTCAATGCCCTCCTGGCAGAGTGACCGGAATCTTCAGTGATTCTGTTTTCTTCTTGAACTCATAATGGAGTTCCTCCTCAATGCAAACTGTGCATATACTCAATGCCCACTTGGCAGAGCTCTTCCAGAATCCCGCAGTGATCCTGTCTTCCATTGTGTATTCCCATACACAGTCTTGCCTCCAAGGTATTCAACAACCTTGAGGTCTTCCTCTGAGTCAATGATTTCAGTTGGTGTGTCCTCCTAGCACGTCCTTGTCCAAATTCCACAAAATTGGAAGTGCACTCTATGCACTGGCTTTCCGAACCCACAGTGTTCTGTCACGCCCTCTTGGCATAAAGCCTCAAAGATCCCCAAACCTGAAATCAAGAACCCAACAGATAGCAGAACCTATCTATCCCTGCAAATGCATATTAACACACATCTATAGCATACAATGAACACACATAAAGACATTCACACAACATAGACGATATGCAAGAAAAAATTCTCTGGTTTGAATTAATATCAAATGCCTCCTTTACAAGGCGTTCTTGAGCTTAGACTTTTGACAGAGTCTCGACTCCTCCTCCCTGCTCTCTTCTCTATTCCTTTACTAATTTTCCCTCCCCTTCAAACAAGATCAAAAAGATCTTTTACATGAGGGGGCTCTTCGAGCTCTTCCCTCCAAGCTACCTACTCTCATTCAATTACATTTAAATTCTACATCGAATGGGCTGTCTAGTCCAGATCAGAGCTAGATCCCAGCCTTACAACCATTAAAGGCTATCTACATCTAAAGCCTGCATATAGGCACGACCTTTTGGCTCTAACAACCTTACAATATTAAATGCCCTTAATTCAAAATATGAGAGGGTTGGCGCCTCTCTTCCTTGAATGCGTTGAGTGGGCTAGTTGGCTGGCACATGGTTGGCTTGGGAGCGATGCTCTTGCATCATCTCTCAGGCCTGGAAATTTTTCTTCCTCGCAATTCGCTCTTAGAGTGAGCGAAGGATCGCAGCCACATCCAGGGCCTCTGCGACCAATCTCTCCACACAACAGAAGCAAGTGGATAAGTTCATGGAAGAATACTCAGATATCTTATCCTCTCCTATCGAGGTACCTCTACAGTGCCAGGTCAAGCATTCGATCGATCTGACCACAGGCACACCACTACCCAATCAGCCAGTCTACCACCACTCTCTGCTAGAAAACGATGAGATCAAGAGGCATATCCAAGAACTACTCCACAAGGGTCACATTTGTCCCATCTCATCATCTTGTGGGAGCCCAATCGTGATGGTGCAGAAGAAAGAAGGGACCTGGTGACTCTGAATTGATTACTGGGCCCTGAATAAAATCACAGTCTAAAACCAACACTCAATTCCCTAAATCGATGACCTCCTTGTTCAGCTCATGGGGGCCAAATACTTTAGTAAGATTTATTTAAAGTCTGGATACCATCAGGTCCCAATAAAACAAACAAATGTATGGAAGACTGCCTTCAAGTCAAAAGAAGGTCTTTTTGAATGGTTGGTCATGCCCTTTGGTTTGACAAATGCTCCAACAATTTTTATGAGGATGATGGATGATATCCTATGACGTTTCACCAATACTTGTGTAGTGGTGTATCTGGATGACATCCTCATCTACAACAAGACTTGGGTAGAGCACTTGCAACATATTTAGCAGGTTCTACACACCCTACGACATCACAAACTATATGCAAACTTGGAAAAATGCTCCTTCGAGATTGACAAGGTCCATTACTTAGGCTACATCGTTGATCGATATGGTGTGCATGTGGATCCAACCAAGATATAGATCATCCATGACTAGCCAACTCCAACCACACCCACTGAACTTTGGAGCTTCTTGGACCTCTCCAATTTCTATCGCAGGTTCGTGATGAGATTCTCTCATATCGCATGGGCCCTTAGCCAAGTAACTAGGGGTGGCGGTAAGGTAAAATTTGTGTGGGGCATGTCCCAACAACAAGCCTTCAATGACTTGAAGAAGCGTTTGTGCTCATTCCCGGTACTTTCATTACAAGACCTGCATCATCTCTTTGAGATCGAGACAGATGTTTCAGACTATGCCATGGGCATCGTTCCCACTCAACACAACCACCCTGTGGCATATCATAGTGAGACACTATCGGATGTTGTCCGTAAGTACCCTACTTACGACAAAGAAATGTACTCCATTGTGCAAGCATGCTGCTAGTGGAGACATTAAATTCTTGGGAAGGAGACAATAATCCACACTAATCACAAGCCACTACAGTTCATGCAGACCCAAGGAAAAATGCATAATGACTGCCATCAGAAGTGGTCAACATACTTACAACAGTTCCACCTCAACATCAAGTAAAAAACACGAAGTACCAACCAAATTGATGACTGCCTTAGCCGACCTCTAGTCATGGCACTCACCACGGTGCTAGTCTCTTGCGGCCACAAGACCTCCGGATGGCCCCACCTCTACGAGATAGACCCTGACTTCTCCACCACCTACCAAATGTTGGGCGCCAACTCAGTGGTCACTAATTTCCATCTTCAGGTTGGGTTGTTGTGTTTTCTAGGCCCTCTCTGTGTTCCATCAAGCGAGCGCGCAAAGTTGATTTGGGAAGCTCACTACAACCAGGTGGCAGGACACTTTGGTGTCGAAAAGATAGTGGCAGTGTTGCAGAAACATTTCTATTGGTCGAAACTTTGATAGGATGTATGTAGGTATATCAGGTCCTGCACCACCTACGTTATTGCCAAACCAACCACTAAGAAACAGGGCATGTACAACCATCTGCCTACTCCTAACAGGCCGTGGGAATCCATCTCAATGGAGTACACGTCGGGCCTCCCATCCACTAAGAGGGGAAATGACTGTGTTTTTGTGGTTGTTGATCACTTTTCCAAGATGGCGATTATAACTTCCTTCAAGAAGAACATCACAACAAAATCCACTGCCAAGGTCTTCTTTGAACGAGTATGGGTACATTTTGGGATCCCACAAACCATTATCTCAGACTATGATAGTCGATTCCTCAGCTCATTTTGGTCGAGCCTCTGGTCACTATTGGATACCAAGCTCACTAAATCCACTGCCTTCCACCCCCAAACAAATGGCCAAACTAAGGTCATCAATCAGATGGTCATACATATCCTATGCATATACAATTCAAAACACCCTCGCACATGGGATGAGAGTCTTCCCTATGTCCAACATAGCTACAACCAAGCCCTACATAGCTCAACTAGCCACAACCCCTTTCAGGTGGGGTTGGGATTCTAACCATTGGGCCCCATGGATGTTGCACTACCCTTGGCGACCACCTTGACCGACTCCTCCCCTGCTCCACCATAAGATGACAAAGCCACCCGGTTCATTGAGAGGTTCCAACACATCCATCAACAGGTTCAAGATATTCTACATAAGTCTAATTCCAAGTAAAAGCAACATCATGATCAACATCGGGTGCCACATAAGTTTCAGGTGGGTGACAAAGTTTGGTTGCATTTGCATAAAGAATGTCTTACAGGGCCCCATCGGAAGCTTCATCCACTCCGTTATGGGCCGTACACCATCACAAAGGCTGTGGGTGACAATGCTTTTGAGCTCAACATTTCCCCATTCCTTGGTTTGCATTCAGTCTTCAACGTCGCTCTCCTTCAACCATATTTCCCACCATTATTGGACACCTCAAAGATAACATAGAAGTTGACACCAACAAATCTCAACCCTGAATGCATGCAATATGCATCCAGTGATCATATTGTGGACACACAGATCAAGGGCACTCGACAACAAATGATCCATCTTTATCGAGTCGTCAAAGCAGGGCAACTCCTACACCAAGGCAAGTGGCTCACCCGGGGCCAAATTCAACAGAAATTTCCTCATCTGATGGGGGAAATCAACGCAATGTAGACCATTGTTTCATAAGGAGGGAGGATTGATCTAGGTGGATATCGGTGACCACCCACCTATTCCACTGGCTTGAAAAACAGTTTTCCACCTTGAAAGTTTTTCGGGTTCCAAACTTTCGAGGCCATTTTGAGGCCCTAAACGACATTTTTTGGGGATTTGGGGCCCAAGTGGATTGTAAAAAATGTTTCCCTGGGCCGGTCAGAAATTGTTCTTCTCAGTTAGACCTTTCCAACGGGCTATCTTGCGCCTAAAACAAAGATTGTATGCAAAAGTTACGACCTCGGGAAGTTGATGTACCAACTTACCCAAATGACTTTTGGGCGCTTCATCTCCTAGGGTTAGGTTTTTGGATGTCTAGGGTTTTTGACATTTATGTTTATTGTAAAAGGCCTTCAAAGCCTCATTGTAACCATCTTCTTGCGAATGAGCGCAACCATCACATCTCTTCTCAGAGATAAGCCACCACCATTCCAGCAAACTTGTTTTCCACTGCAATTTTACAGTTTCAGCTTATTTCCTTATTGAATAGAAAACCAGTTTTACTATATCTTTGTTATTTTGTGTTAAGAATCTTTTAATAATCTATATTCATTTGGTTCTGCTCATAAAATCCGGATCAAATAGGTCGCAACATTTTTATTTCTCCACTTACCACCTCTCCTTGCTTTGATGTTATATATATCTAATATCTTGTAGGGTGGGTTTCATTACTTAATGCTTCCAATTTCTTGGTGCACCAGCAACGTACGCCTATTCAATGTTCTCTATTTCTCCTTGCAAAACGTAGAAACAAAACCCGCGTTGGATACACAATTCAACATGGTAGCACCCTACTACCCGGAATGACTTAGCAAAATCAATTTTTGATTATCAAATTTTTGACTTTTGATTTAATAAAACAAGGTTGCTCTTAATATTTCTTCATGCTTTTAGAAATTCTAGTATGCTACGGAAATCAAATAGTTACTAGACCCTTTCACATCATTAATGAATCAAACTTAAGTGTGCAGTTTTTAATTGAGGGTTTTCCTCGGGATTTGAGAATGGAGGTGTTCAGAGCTGCTCACAACAATATTTTAGTATTTTATCCAAATATCATATATTATTCCATTATATCATATTTTCTGGCCTGTGATTGGGTGGTAATGCTTTCTCAACACTTTTCCTAGGTCAATTTGCTTCCTAGTTTTCGAAAAGCTCAAAGTCGGGTTTCGTGGTATTACCTTTTTAATAAGTTCATGTATTAAGAATTATGTATTGGTAATCATATAATACGATTCCTTAAATTGTTAACTCTACTATTGATTGATGCCAATAGTTATAGGGTTGGAAAGCGTTATGGATTTAGGATTTATATTATTAATTTATATTAATGGATTGTATATTAAGAATTGGGTATTAGAAGGTTATATTAAATGATTTATATTAGCTGTTAAATATATTGGATTGATATAAATAGTTATATAAACAAATTATAGTAAATGTTATGTTATAGTAAACAATTTAGAATGTGAATGGATTAATGAATATATATTAATGATTTTTGGAATATAAATAAAAGAAAGCACAAGTTGCGCAATCTTAGGCATTATGGATAAATGATTTTACATATATACACTATTGGTAGACTAGATAGAGATTGGTTTAGACTAGACCTTACATAGTAGATGGAATAAATTGTAAATTGCGTGAGGTTGTAATATTGAATTCAATTATTCAGTAATTGCATGGATTACGAAGTAATTATCACTAGATATATTCATTAAAAATAATGTCGTTAGTTCTTGATAAAATGAATTGTATTATGTAGGAGATATTTTTGTAAGAATTAGATGTGTTATTTGGAAAATTATCCTCTGACTATCCAGATGAGTTTATATTCTCATATGGTTTAATTAAAAAAAATGTTATTTTCCTTGTTTCTGCTTACTCGTTAATGTTAAGAAGATGTAGGTTGTTTCAATTTTCAGGAAAATGTTGCACTCAAGGATAAATATAGTTATCAAGAACCATTTTATATAAAAACTAAAACAATAAATGATTTGGGGTTTGCTGTTTAGAATTCTCCTATTTGACTGTCCAGTCCAAGAACATCAACTACATCTTTTAAACAAATAGAGAAGAGTAGCACCTCTTTAAAAATGCAGGGGGATTATATCCTCGTGAGGTTGACTCAAAGATTGTAAAACAACCTTTAATATCAAGAATTTATTATGCCCCAGATTTCCATTTTGTTGTATGCAACACTGATGCTCTTATCATTTTTACCCATCGGTTCTGCATTATTTGTGTATGCAACACGAAGCCTTTCTAATTTCATTAACACATCAGTGCAATTTTATTTTATGTCCATCCTGGTGCTTGTATAATTCATATGTGTTTGTGCCTATATTACCCTGTGCACGAAAGGAACTGAAATTTTGAATATTCAAGGTGAGATGTTGTCCTCATTCTTTATTTTGAAGAATTGATTCTTTTATTACATTTAGAACACCGATACATTTGTTTGATTTAAAGCACCGATGATTTTATTATATTTAGAGAACTGATGTGTATTTATCACATGCACACCATAACATTCTAAAACGATATATATTATCACATGTTATATGCACCAACGCTTCAGTATACTTAATATGCACCGATGCTTTAGTATGCTTAATATGCACTAGTGTGTATAACCCCTTAAAAAACATTGATTTATATATTATTTCAAGCACCATTTTGTGAGTTCATAAAAATGCACCGATATGTATATATTTTAATTAATTCCTTTTTTTTTTTACAAATTTTCAATTAATCATATGAAAGTCAAATATTTTTTATACTAATATTGTTTTTTATATTTTTGTTATCACATTTTGATATAATGATTGAATTAATACATTATCCAATGGATTACACCTATGTTATTTGCAACAATGTAAATCATTCACATATTAATTAATTAACAACACAACATTTTACAACATTTGGCAATGCAATAAAATAAGACACCCATTTTATTATATATGAACAAGAGTCTGACCCATGGTCATACAAACCGGGACAACGTAAAGGTCTAAAATAATCAAAATGGAACCAATATGTAACTATTACACTTATTGGTAACATGTTGCTATGCAATTAGTACATTATGTCCCCTACATTAAGAAAAATCCCTAATTTTTACAGACAAATATTAAAAAACATACAACTTGCAGTAGCATTCAATTATATTTATTGTCAACCATCACTTGAACTAGTTGTTGGACACACCCACCACACTGAGAGGGGGGGTGAATCAGTGTAGGGATCTTTTTAATCCTTTACAAAACACCTTAGTTAGCAATTACCATTTACTTATCATCCATTACTTTCATTTATAACAAGTTGCATGTAATCATATCTCAACAACAAACATCATCAATAAAACATTACCGAGAAACATGTTGCATTTTGCCTCATTTTTTGTGTCCGTTGTTGGGCGATTTTTCAGCACATGGTTTTCTATTTGCAGTTAAGGAATTAAGGTTGTTGACTAATCCAGGTCATTGGTTTAAGGTTTTGGATGTCGTTGGCTCCTATATGTATATTGTATTGTAAGCAATGTATCACTATGAATGAATATAGAATATGTTGGTTTTCCCAGTTTAGGTTTCCAGGGGAAAAATCTCTATGCAATGTTTGTTTTTTCCATTGTATCTTTTCTGTTCTTTTACTGAAAATATCTTTGTAGTAAATATTGTACAAGGTTAGAATCTACATTTGGTATAAGAACTTTGTTGGCTTTAGGGGGACGCCTTTGTGGTCAATGGTTTGGCTCAGGACTATGGTAAGCCTTGTTACAGTGGGAGATCTGTGGTATTGATTTTTCAGGTGAAGAGAAATGGTGAGCAATTTGAAGATGGAGATCAAGAAGTTTAATGGGTAATGTTTTGAACTGTGGAGCCTCAAGATGGAAGATCCGTTGGTGGACAAAGACTAGTGGATCGCGGTAGATCCAGGTACTACACCTACATGAACTTCAAAAGATGATTGGAAAAAGTTGGATTGGAAGGAGAAGACCACAATCCGATTGTGTCTCTTAGATTCAATATTTCTGAATGTGTCAGAGGAAGATACAACCAAGGATTTATGGGATAAGTTGGGGAAATATAAGTCCCTAGTAAATAAACTATTCTTGAGAAAGAAGTTGTATAACCTGAGGATGAGAGATGGAGACTCGGTGGAAGATAATTTGAATGCCTTTAATACTGTGGTAAGTCAATTAGTATCTGTTGAGATTAAAATTTCAGATAAAGATGCATGTATCAGTTTACTATGTTCTTTACCAAACTCGTGGGATAGTCTGGTTGTCTAAAGGTAGTAATACAAATGCCTTGAAGTTTGATGAAGTGGTCTCATCCTTGTTGTCGAAGGAGATGAGATGGAAGAATATGGAAGGACAAAGCACATACGCATTATTTGCAAGAGGGCGTTCCCAGGAAAGAAATAGATCTAAGTTCTCAAGTGGGAGATCTAAGTCTAAGGGTAGATCTAAATCTCCCGAAAAGTTTGTAAAGGTATGTTGGAGATGTGGAAAAGAAGGGCACTACAAGAAACAGTGTAGATCCAAAGTTGAGAAAAAGAAGGGATCTGAAGAATCTCCTTCTACGGAAGAAAATACCTCCAAGAAAGAAGGAGGGGATGTGTACTTGGCTTCTTCAAGAACACATGCAAATCATGAGGCATGGTTGGTTGACTCAGGTTCATCCTTTCATATGAATCCTCACAGAGAGTTGTTCTGTGAATATGAAAGGTATGATGGAGGTAATGTTTTCCTAGGTGATGACTCGACAACTAGAATCATAGGTCAAGGAAAATTCAAGTTGAGGCTCATAGATGGAAGGATTAGAACACTAACTGATGTTCTTCACATCCCAAGATTGGCCAAAAATTTGATTTATGTAAGAAAAATGGACGATGCAGGGGTAAAAACAATATTTGAAAAGGAAACATGTAGGATGGTTCGAGAAGCAATGGTGTTGTTTAAAGGAGTTCGTTTTGGAACTCTGTATAAGTTGCAAGGAAACACTATTAGTGACAGGTGTAATAGTTCCATTGTTCCTAATATTGGAGTTAAAAAATAAAGAATTCCTATAGTCTCTAGAGAAAAGGTTATGTTGTGGCATCAAATACCGTGGCATATCGGAGAGAAGGGTATTTGACTACTACACGGTAAAGGTATGGTTGGAGGTATGTCTAAATTCTCTTTGGATTTTGATTTCTGTGAACATTGTGTATATGGGAAGCATAATTGGGTAAGATTCCCCTCTGATGCAATGAGGGCAGAAGGAATTTTATAGCTAGTTCACAGTGATGTTTCTAGACCTGAGTCGGTCCCATCATTGGGAAAATATGTGTACTATGTCTCGTTTATAGATGAATTCTTGAGGAATACTTGGATATATTTCCTCAGGAATAAATATGAAGTCTTTGACATGTTTAAAGAGTTTAAGGCTCTTGTTGAGAATCAAACAGAAAAAATAATTAAGGTGTTGAGGACAGATAATTGTGGAGAGTTCTATGGGAATGAATTTTAAGAATTATGTAAGAAGTGTGGTATATCAAGGAAGAAGACTAATCCATATACACCTCAGCAGAATGGAGTTGCAAAAAGGATG
Organism: Picea glauca; assembly: GCA_000966675.3. Lineage (NCBI taxonomy): Eukaryota > Viridiplantae > Streptophyta > Pinopsida > Pinales > Pinaceae > Picea > Picea glauca. The sequence continues at coordinate 10,588 of JZKD02S0229482.1, forward strand.
AACAGTATGATGATGGAAAAAAAAAGGTGCATGCTTAGTGGTGTTGAGTTAGGGAAAGAATTCTGGGAAAAGGCAGTGGGTACTGCATGTTACTTGGTCAATAGATCACCCTCATAAGTGTTGGATAACAAGACTCCACAAGAGGTATGGACTGGTAAGAAACCTTCTCTCACACATCTCAAGGTATTTGGTTGTG
>JZKD02S0229482.1:10793-21576 GCA_000966675.3 Picea glauca
CACAACCAAATACCTTGAGATGTGTGAGAGAAGGTTTCTTACCAGTCCATACCTCTTGTGGAGTCTTGTTATCCAACACTTATGAGGGTGATCTATTGACCAAGTAACATGCAGTACCCACTGCCTTTTCCCAGAATTCTTTCCCTAACTCAACACCACTAAGCATGCACCTTTTTTTTTCCATCATCATACTGTTCATCCTTTTTGCAACTCCATTCTGCTGAGGTGTATATGGATTAGTCTTCTTCCTTGATATACCACACTTCTTACATAATTCTTAAAATTCATTCCCATAGAACTCTCCACAATTATCTGTCCTCAACACCTTAATTATTTTTTCTGTTTGATTCTCAACAAGAGCCTTAAACTCTTTAAACATGTCAAAGACTTCATATTTATTCCTGAGGAAATATATCCAAGTATTCCTCAAGAATTCATCTATAAACGAGACATAGTACACATATTTTCCCAATGATGGGACCGACTCAGGTCTAGAAACATCACTGTGAACTAGCTATAAAATTCCTTCTGCCCTCATTGCATCAGAGGGGAATCTTACCCAATTATGCTTCCCATATACACAATGTTCACAGAAATCAAAATCCAAAGAGAATTTAGACATACCTCCAACCATACCTTTACCGTGTAGTAGTCAAATACCCTTCTCTCCGATATGCCCCGGTATTTGATGCCACAACATAACCTTTTATCTAGAGACTATAGGAATTCTTTCTTTTTTAACTCCAATATTAGGAACAATGGAACTATTACACCTGTCACTAATAGTGTTTCCTTGCAACTTATACAGAGTTCCAAAACGAACTCCTTTAAACAGCACCATTGCTTCTCGAACCATCCTGCATGTTTCCTTTTCAAATATTGTTTTTACCCCTGCATCGTCCATTTTTCTTACATAAATCAAATTTCTGGCCAATCTTGGGATGTGAAGAACATCAGTTAGTGTTCTAATCCTTCCATCTATGAGCCTCAACTTGAATTTTCCTTGACCTATGATTCTGGTTGTCTAGTCATCACCTAGGAAAACATTACCTCCATCATACCTTTCATATTCACAGAACCACTCTCTGTGAGGATTCATATGAAAGGATGAACCTAATTCAACCAACCATGCCTCATGATTTGCATGTGTGCTTGAAGAAGCCAAGTGCACATCCCCTCCTTCTTTCTTGGAGGTATTTTCTTCTGTAGAAGGAGATTCTTCAGATCCCTTCTTTTTCTCAACTTTGGATCTACATTGTTTCTTGTAGTGCCCTTCTTTTCCACATCTCCAACATACCTTTACAAACTTTTCGGGAGATTTAGATCTACCCTTAGACTTAGATCTCCCACTTGAGAACTTAGATCTATTTCTTTCCTGGGAACGCCCTCTTGCAAATAATGCGTATGTGCTTTGTCCTTCCATATTCTTCCATCTCATCTCCTTCGACAACAAGGATGAGACCACTTCATCAAACTTCAAGGCATTTGTATTACTACCTTTAGACAACCAGACTATCCCACGAGTTTGGTAAAGAACATAGTAAACTGATACATGCATCTTTATCTGAAATTTTAATCTCAACAGATACTAATTGACTTACCACAGTATTAAAGGCATTCAAATTATCTTCCACCGAGTCTCCATCTCTCATCCTCAGGTTATACAACTTCTTTCTCAAGAATAGTTTATTTACTAGGGACTTATATTTCCCCAACTTATCCCATAAATCCTTGGTTGTATCTTCCTCTGACACATTCAGAAATATTGAATCTAAGAGACACAATCGGATTGTGGTCTTCTCCTTCCAATCCAACTTTTTCCAATCATCTTTTGAAGTTCATGTAGGTGTAGTACCTGGATCTACCGCGATCCACTAGTCTTTGTCCACCAACGGATCTTCCATCTTGAGGCTCCACAGTTCAAAACATTACCCATTAAACTTCTTGATCTCCATCTTCAAATTGCTCACCATTTCTCTTCACCTGAAAAATCAATACCACAGATCTCCCACTGTAACAAGGCTTACCATAGTCCTGAGCCAAACCATTGACCACAAAGGCGTCCCCCTAAAGCCAACAAAGTTCTTATACCAAATGTAGATTCTAACCTTGTACAATATTTACTACAAAGATATTTTCAGTAAAAGAACAGAAAAGATACAATGGAAAAAACAAACATTGCATAGAGATTTTTCCCCTGGAAACCTAAACCGGGAAAACCAACATATTCTATATTCATTCATAGTGATACATTGCTTACAATACAATATACATATAGGATCCAACGACATCCAAAACCTTAAACCAATGACCTGGATTAGTCAACAACCTTAATTCCTTAACTGCAAATAGAAAACCATGTGCTGAAAAATCGCCCAACAATGGACACGAAAAACGAGGCAAAATGCAACACGTTTCTCGGCAATGTTTTATTGATGATGTTTGTTGTTGAGATATGATTACATACAACTTGTTATAAATGAAAGTAATGGATGATAAGTAAATGGTAATTGCTAACTAAGGTGTTTTGTAAAGGATTAAAAAGAGCCCTACACTGATTCACCCCCCCTCTCAGTGTGGTGGGTGTGTCCAACAACTAGTTCAAGTGATGGTTGACAATAAATATAATTGAATGCTACTGCAAGTTGTATGTTTTTTAATAGTTGTCTGTAAAAATTAGGGATTTTTCTTAATGTAGGGGACATAATGTCCTAATTGCATAGCAACATGTTACCAATAAGTGTAATAGTTACATATTGGTTCCATTTTGATTATTTTAGACCTTTACGTTGTCCCGGTTTGTATGACCATGGGTCAGACTCTTGTTCATATATAATAAAATGGGTGTCTTATTTTATTGCATTGCCAAATGTTGTAAAATGTTGTGTTGTTAATTAATTAATATGTGAATGATTTACATTGTTGCAAATAACATAGGTGTAATCCATTGGATAATGTATTAATTCAATCATTATATCAAAATGTGATAACAAAAATATAAAAAACAATATTAGTATAAAAAATATTTGACTTTCATATGATTAATTGAAAATTTGTAAAAAAAAAAAGGAATTAATTAAAATATATACATATCGGTGCATTTTTATGAACTCACAAAATGGTGCTTGAAATAATATATAAATCAATGTTTTTTAAGGGGTTATACACACTAGTGCATATTAAGCATACTAAAGCATCGGTGCATATTAAGTATACTGAAGCGTTGGTGCATATAACATGTGATAATATATATCGTTTTAGAATGTTATGGTGTGCATGTGATAAATACACATCAGTTCTCTAAATATAATAAAATCATCGGTGCTTTAAATCAAACAAATGTATCGGTGTTCTAAATGTAATAAAAGAATCAATTCTTCAAAATAAAGAATGAGGACAACATCTCACCTTGAATATTCAAAATTTCAGTTCCTTTCGTGCACAGGGTAATATAGGCACAAACACATATGAATTATACAAGCACCAGGATGGACATAAAATAAAATTGCACTGATGTGTTAATGAAATTAGAAAGGCTTCGTGTTGCATACACAAATAATGCAGAACCGATGGGTAAAAATGATAAGAGCATCAGTGTTGCATACAACAAAATGGAAATCTGGGGCATAATAAATTCTTGATATTAAAGGTTGTTTTACAATCTTTGAGTCAACCTCACGAGGATATAATCCCCCTGCATTTTTAAAGAGGTGCTACTCTTCTCTATTTGTTTAAAAGATGTAGTTGATGTTCTTGGACTGGACAGTCAAATAGGAGAATTCTAAACAGCAAACCCCAAATCATTTATTGTTTTAGTTTTTATATAAAATGGTTCTTGATAACTATATTTATCCTTGAGTGCAACATTTTCCTGAAAATTGAAACAACCTACATCTTCTTAACATTAACGAGTAAGCAGAAACAAGGAAAATAACATTTTTTTTAATTAAACCATATGAGAATATAAACTCATCTGGATAGTCAGAGGATAATTTTCCAAATAACACATCTAATTCTTACAAAAATATCTCCTACATAATACAATTCATTTTATCAAGAACTAACGACATTATTTTTAATGAATATATCTAGTGATAATTACTTCGTAATCCATGCAATTACTGAATAATTGAATTCAATATTACAACCTCACGCAATTTACAATTTATTCCATCTACTATGTAAGGTCTAGTCTAAACCAATCTCTATCTAGTCTACCAATAGTGTATATATGTAAAATCATTTATCCATAATGCCTAAGATTGCGCAACTTGTGCTTTCTTTTATTTATATTCCAAAAATCATTAATATATATTCATTAATCCATTCACATTCTAAATTGTTTACTATAACATAACATTTACTATAATTTGTTTATATAACTATTTATATCAATCCAATATATTTAACAGCTAATATAAATCATTTAATATAACCTTCTAATACCCAATTCTTAATATACAATCCATTAATATAAATTAATAATATAAATCCTAAATCCATAACGCTTTCCAACCCTATAACTATTGGCATCAATCAATAGTAGAGTTAACAATTTAAGGAATCGTATTATATGATTACCAATACATAATTCTTAATACATGAACTTATTAAAAAGGTAATACCACGAAACCCGACTTTGAGCTTTTCGAAAACTAGGAAGCAAATTGACCTAGGAAAAGTGTTGAGAAAGCATTACCACCCAATCACAGGCCAGAAAATATGATATAATGGAATAATATATGATATTTGGATAAAATACTAAAATATTGTTGTGAGCAGCTCTGAACACCTCCATTCTCAAATCCCGAGGAAAACCCTCAATTAAAAACTGCACACTTAAGTTTGATTCATTAATGATGTGAAAGGGTCTAGTAACTATTTGATTTCCGTAGCATACTAGAATTTCTAAAAGCATGAAGAAATATTAAGAGCAACCTTGTTTTATTAAATCAAAAGTCAAAAATTTGATAATCAAAAATTGATTTTGCTAAGTCATTCCGGGTAGTAGGGTGCTACCATGTTGAATTGTGTATCCAACGCGGGTTTTGTTTCTACGTTTTGCAAGGAGAAATAGAGAACATTGAATAGGCGTACGTTGCTGGTGCACCAAGAAATTGGAAGCATTAAGTAATGAAACCCACCCTACAAGATATTAGATATATATAACATCAAAGCAAGGAGAGGTGGTAAGTGGAGAAATAAAAATGTTGCGACCTATTTGATCCGGATTTTATGAGCAGAACCAAATGAATATAGATTATTAAAAGATTCTTAACACAAAATAACAAAGATATAGTAAAACTGGTTTTCTATTCAATAAGGAAATAAGCTGAAACTGTAAAATTGCAGTGGAAAACAAGTTTGCTGGAATGGTGGTGGCTTATCTCTGAGAAGAGATGTGATGGTTGCGCTCATTCGCAAGAAGATGGTTACAATGAGGCTTTGAAGGCCTTTTACAATAAACATAAATGTCAAAAACCCTAGACATCCAAAAACCTAACCCTAGGAGATGAAGCGCCCAAAAGTCATTTGGGTAAGTTGGTACATCAACTTCCCGAGGTCGTAACTTTTGCATACAATCTTTGTTTTAGGCGCAAGATAGCCCGTTGGAAAGGTCTAACTGAGAAGAACAATTTCTGACCGGCCCAGGGAAACATTTTTTACAATCCACTTGGGCCCCAAATCCCCAAAAAATGTCGTTTAGGGCCTCAAAATGGCCTCGAAAGTTTGGAACCCGAAAAACTTTCAAGGTGGAAAACTGTTTTTCAAGCCAGTGGAATAGGTGGGTGGTCACCGATATCCACCTAGATCAATCCTCCCTCCTTATGAAACAATGGTCTACATTGCGTTGATTTCCCCCATCAGATGAGGAAATTTCTGTTGAATTTGGCCCCGGGTGAGCCACTTGCCTTGGTGTAGGAGTTGCCCTGCTTTGACGACTCGATAAAGATGGATCATTTGTTGTCGAGTGCCCTTGATCTGTGTGTCCACAATATGATCACTGGATGCATATTGCATGCATTCAGGGTTGAGATTTGTTGGTGTCAACTTCTATGTTATCTTTGAGGTGTCCAATAATGGTGGGAAATATGGTTGAAGGAGAGCGACGTTGAAGACTGAATGCAAACCAAGGAATGGGGAAATGTTGAGCTCAAAAGCATTGTCACCCACAGCCTTTGTGATGGTGTACGGCCCATAACGGAGTGGATGAAGCTTCCGATGGGGCCCTGTAAGACATTCTTTATGCAAATGCAACCAAACTTTGTCACCCACCTGAAACTTATGTGGCACCCGATGTTGATCATGATGTTGCTTTTACTTGGAATTAGACTTATGTAGAATATCTTGAACCTGTTGATGGATGTGTTGGAACCTCTCAATGAACCGGGTGGCTTTGTCATCTTATGGTGGAGCAGGGGAGGAGTCGGTCAAGGTGGTCGCCAAGGGTAGTGCAACATCCATGGGGCCCAATGGTTAGAATCCCAACCCCACCTGAAAGGGGTTGTGGCTAGTTGAGCTATGTAGGGCTTGGTTGTAGCTATGTTGGACATAGGGAAGACTCTCATCCCATGTGCGAGGGTGTTTTGAATTGTATATGCATAGGATATGTATGACCATCTGATTGATGACCTTAGTTTGGCCATTTGTTTGGGGGTGGAAGGCAGTGGATTTAGTGAGCTTGGTATCCAATAGTGACCAGAGGCTCGACCAAAATGAGCTGAGGAATCGACTATCATAGTCTGAGATAATGGTTTGTGGGATCCCAAAATGTACCCATACTCGTTCAAAGAAGACCTTGGCAGTGGATTTTGTTGTGATGTTCTTCTTGAAGGAAGTTATAATCGCCATCTTGGAAAAGTGATCAACAACCACAAAAACACAGTCATTTCCCCTCTTAGTGGATGGGAGGCCCGACGTGTACTCCATTGAGATGGATTCCCACGGCCTGTTAGGAGTAGGCAGATGGTTGTACATGCCCTGTTTCTTAGTGGTTGGTTTGGCAATAACGTAGGTGGTGCAGGACCTGATATACCTACATACATCCTATCAAAGTTTCGACCAATAGAAATGTTTCTGCAACACTGCCACTATCTTTTCGACACCAAAGTGTCCTGCCACCTGGTTGTAGTGAGCTTCCCAAATCAACTTTGCGCGCTCGCTTGATGGAACACAGAGAGGGCCTAGAAAACACAACAACCCAACCTGAAGATGGAAATTAGTGACCACTGAGTTGGCGCCCAACATTTGGTAGGTGGTGGAGAAGTCAGGGTCTATCTCGTAGAGGTGGGGCCATCCGGAGGTCTTGTGGCCGCAAGAGACTAGCACCGTGGTGAGTGCCATGACTAGAGGTCGGCTAAGGCAGTCATCAATTTGGTTGGTACTTCGTGTTTTTTACTTGATGTTGAGGTGGAACTGTTGTAAGTATGTTGACCACTTCTGATGGCAGTCATTATGCATTTTTCCTTGGGTCTGCATGAACTGTAGTGGCTTGTGATTAGTGTGGATTATTGTCTCCTTCCCAAGAATTTAATGTCTCCACTAGCAGCATGCTTGCACAATGGAGTACATTTCTTTGTCGTAAGTAGGGTACTTACGGACAACATCCGATAGTGTCTCACTATGATATGCCACAGGGTGGTTGTGTTGAGTGGGAACGATGCCCATGGCATAGTCTGAAACATCTGTCTCGATCTCAAAGAGATGATGCAGGTCTTGTAATGAAAGTACCGGGAATGAGCACAAACGCTTCTTCAAGTCATTGAAGGCTTGTTGTTGGGACATGCCCCACACAAATTTTACCTTACCGCCACCCCTAGTTACTTGGCTAAGGGCCCATGCGATATGAGAGAATCTCATCACGAACCTGCGATAGAAATTGGAGAGGTCCAAGAAGCTCCAAAGTTCAGTGGGTGTGGTTGGAGTTGGCTAGTCATGGATGATCTATATCTTGGTTGGATCCACATGCACACCATATCGATCAACGATGTAGCCTAAGTAATGGACCTTGTCAATCTCGAAGGAGCATTTTTCCAAGTTTGCATATAGTTTGTGATGTCGTAGGGTGTGTAGAACCTGCTAAATATGTTGCAAGTGCTCTACCCAAGTCTTGTTGTAGATGAGGATGTCATCCAGATACACCACTACACAAGTATTGGTGAAACGTCATAGGATATCATCCATCATCCTCATAAAAATTGTTGGAGCATTTGTCAAACCAAAGGGCATGACCAACCATTCAAAAAGACCTTCTTTTGACTTGAAGGCAGTCTTCCATACATTTGTTTGTTTTATTGGGACCTGATGGTATCCAGACTTTAAATAAATCTTACTAAAGTATTTGGCCCCCATGAGCTGAACAAGGAGGTCATCGATTTAGGGAATTGAGTGTTGGTTTTAGACTGTGATTTTATTCAGGGCCCAGTAATCAATTCAGAGTCACCAGGTCCCTTCTTTCTTCTGCACCATCACGATTGGGCTCCCACAAGATGATGAGATGGGACAAATGTGACCCTTGTGGAGTAGTTCTTGGATATGCCTCTTGATCTCATCGTTTTCTAGCAGAGAGTGGTGGTAGACTGGCTGATTGGGTAGTGGTGTGCCTGTGGTCAGATCGATCGAATGCTTGACCTGGCACTGTAGAGGTACCTCGATAGGAGAGGATAAGATATCTGAGTATTCTTCCATGAACTTATCCACTTGCTTCTGTTGTGTGGAGAGATTGGTCGCAGAGGCCCTGGATGTGGCTGCGATCCTTCGCTCACTCTAAGAGCGAATTGCGAGGAAGAAAAATTTCCAGGCCTGAGAGATGATGCAAGAGCATCGCTCCCAAGCCAACCATGTGCCAGCCAACTAGCCCACTCAACGCATTCAAGGAAGAGAGGCGCCAACCCTCTCATATTTTGAATTAAGGGCATTTAATATTGTAAGGTTGTTAGAGCCAAAAGGTCGTGCCTATATGCAGGCTTTAGATGTAGATAGCCTTTAATGGTTGTAAGGCTGGGATCTAGCTCTGATCTGGACTAGACAGCCCATTCGATGTAGAATTTAAATGTAATTGAATGAGAGTAGGTAGCTTGGAGGGAAGAGCTCGAAGAGCCCCCTCATGTAAAAGATCTTTTTGATCTTGTTTGAAGGGGAGGGAAAATTAGTAAAGGAATAGAGAAGAGAGCAGGGAGGAGGAGTCGAGACTCTGTCAAAAGTCTAAGCTCAAGAACGCCTTGTAAAGGAGGCATTTGATATTAATTCAAACCAGAGAATTTTTTCTTGCATATCGTCTATGTTGTGTGAATGTCTTTATGTGTGTTCATTGTATGCTATAGATGTGTGTTAATATGCATTTGCAGGGATAGATAGGTTCTGCTATCTGTTGGGTTCTTGATTTCAGGTTTGGGGATCTTTGAGGCTTTATGCCAAGAGGGCGTGACAGAACACTGTGGGTTCGGAAAGCCAGTGCATAGAGTGCACTTCCAATTTTGTGGAATTTGGACAAGGACGTGCTAGGAGGACACACCAACTGAAATCATTGACTCAGAGGAAGACCTCAAGGTTGTTGAATACCTTGGAGGCAAGACTGTGTATGGGAATACACAATGGAAGACAGGATCACTGCGGGATTCTGGAAGAGCTCTGCCAAGTGGGCATTGAGTATATGCACAGTTTGCATTGAGGAGGAACTCCATTATGAGTTCAAGAAGAAAACAGAATCACTGAAGATTCCGGTCACTCTGCCAGGAGGGCATTGAGTAGGTGCCAGAGCGCACAAAGAGAACTCTTTGAGTTCAAAGATAGAGAAGATTCCAATGAGGGATCTTCATAGGGTTGCTAAACACCCTGCAGACTCAGCAAGAAGTTGCTTGAGCAAGAGAGTGCCATGAGGGCATCAGATAATCCATTTGAGGGAGAAGGAAAAATGGTTAATCCCTTATAGGTTGAAGCTATAGGAAAAGCTCAGAAGAGATAGCACCTTCGTGCGTGTAAAGACTCTGCAAGGAGCATAGAGATCGAAGAATCCTTCGAGGATTCAAAGAGAATAAAGTTCATGAGGGACAACGTCCTTAGAACAAAAGCATGAGCCAAGGTTTCAGGCTTCGCAGAGCTGAGACAAAGGCCGAGGCCTTTGAGACGTTGAAAATATTCTAAGGCAATAAGAAGAGCGCACAAGGGGGGAGCACAACTACCGTCAGATCCCACGCAGATTGTCGACAACCATTGGATCTGGGAGAAGGTGCATCTGAAACAAAGAACACATCAAGATTTCAGGGATTCGATATTTGGGATTCCGAGAATCTTGATGACAAGAGATCGGGATACTTAGGGTGGAAAACCCCGACGTTACATTTTGGAGATTTCAGCATATCAGGAAACCCTGACGTTGCATTTCGTAGATTTCAGCATATCGGGAATTAGATTACCGGGAGGTGGAAGGAACAACATTTGTTGTGGAGGCTTCACAATATCGCAAACCCCGAAGTCCCGAAAAGGAGCAGAAATTTGAGGTTTTGGGATAATCCCCAAAAGGACATGAGCCATTGGATGCGGGAGGATCACAACCGTTGATCTCCCTTTGATTTGGTACTTCGGTATTTCAGGTACCGGGAAGTCCAAGGAGAAAGGACCGGGTAACCTTGCATCGCGGGATTGCAGAGTCATGAAATCTCGAAAGGACCCTGTGTTATAACCCTAAAATGTACCACACAGGTTTACCTGGCATCAGGCCAACTCATGCCTCTTCCTAGCCAAAGCCATGCTGAATAAAACCTTGAAAAACCTCCTAAATCAA
>JZKD02S0229493.1:6233-21576 GCA_000966675.3 Picea glauca
TCATCAATATGTACCAACATCATCAACTATACACCTCATGTATGTGCCAACTCATCAACTACTTGTCTCAACCATGTACTTAACATGTACCTCAACCAAAATACCTCATCAATTTTATAATAAAAATCTGATTTGTAGCTCTGTAATAGAATAGGTGTATATTATCACATTCCTACAAACCTTCCTTAACTTTAACAACAAGAGACTAGCATTTTCATCAAACATTTCTTTAGTCTCATATGCCTAGTTTTGGATTAGTGAACAACTCTAACTTGAAGTAATCATAACTTTGAACATGTAATGTATAAAGATATAAAACTGATAAACAATGTTATTCAATATGTTTTATGAAATTCCTCCAAGTTTCACTACTTGGAACCTCTCAAAAAATGATTTATAGCAAAAATGGCATACCTTGTTGAATTTTGGATTATTCTAGAGAGCGACCTTCTAGAGCGTGCCCCACAAGAAATATTTAATGAATTGATCTGAAATTGTTAAAAAACATACTAAAGACTGTAACCTAACTAAAACATTTGGTATCACTTAATTTGGATCTGTTATGAATATTTTATGACGTTTTTACCCGAAACACCTGTTTTTGACTAGTTTCAAGACTAGCCACAAACCCTATTTTCCACGGAGTGTAACTCCAAAAATACAAAAACCCACAAGATGAATTGTTTACCATAGATACTTGGATATGTTTTCTCAATGGAATATCAATTTCATGGTCTGACTCATTAAATTGTTTTTTTATAGATAAAATGGTCAGATGACCTATAAATAACATACCTTAGAAAGCACCATCAAAAGAATTTATCCTTCCTTGCATTTCGACCTTCTTTTTTTCACCTTGCCTCAGAATTTCAGATTATATATCCTTGTTTACCTTAGACACCTATAGATATTCAATATTCTCAAGTTTGATTAAAATGAGAGAGCCTTGCCTCTTATTTATACTCTCCAAGTAGATTCCTTAAAAACATCTTCTAGGTCACTTGGCCCCACTTTCCTTATTTTAGGGTTAAACCACTTCTAATTTCTCCATTAAATTTATTATTGAAATAATTTATTTTTTATTCACTTTGAATTATAATACTCTCATTTCTTTACTTTATTATTTACCTTTTAAAATATCCTAAACCACTTTGACTGCTTTGACCTTTTGGGGCTTCTAGATGACATATGAGGGTCCTCCAACTTCGTAAGGCCATAACTCTTAAACCGTGAGGAGTTATGTGATGTTCCACATACCACAAAAAATGGAATGACATGTACTATCCATATAGAATAGTATTATCTAAAAATATATCATAACTCATACCATTATCCATTAAACAAACTTGGGTCCATTACCCAAACCTCGGGTCTCCAACTTCTCATGGCCATAACTCTCTAACCGTGAGGAGTTATGTGACGTTCTACATACCACCAGAAATGGAATGACAAGTACTATCCATATAGGATAGTTTCCCTATCAAATTCATTATCCTTCATCTCATTATTCCAAAATTAATCATGGGTTCTCTTACTCTACAAAGCATCTTCCCATGAGGGGTTTCACCATAAGGGGACCATCTTGGAGTTTATCCATGTTTACTTCTTATCAACCATGAAAAAACAATAATGAGTCATATCAAACAATATTGGTTCCATTACCCAAACCTTTGTTCTACAGGGCTTTCTTCAAGGGTTGACATCAATGACAACCAACCTTAATCAACACAGACTACGTCTTCATGTTGGATGTTCATAAGTCTGATCACACGTATGAACATCTTGATATGATATCCAAGTAAACCTGAAGTCTCAGGGTCATACTTGGGAAGCAACTTCTTTGGGTGTTGGGGAATATCATGTACTCATCTAGGGACAACCATGACGTCTCAGGACAACCAAGGTTGGTTGTTATGAGGTGGTATTTCCCTTTCCTCCTCATGGTCATTATTGCCTTCCATATTTTTAGAATTCGAGTTGAACTCTTCTTCTTCCGAAAAGTTGTCTGGCTTAGATATGTCACCGCTTGACATATTAGGGATAAGATTCAGAAGGTGTTCGATTTCGGTGATCGCGAACTCTATTAAATCTTCTACCGTGTGGATGAAAACTTTGTCGGGAGTACTGGCAACTGATATGCTTATTTGTTTTCTTCGAGGAAGTATCAAAGCTAAGGGAAATGCATTGATTTGTCAGGCGTAGGCTCTTGTGAGTCTTCTAAACTAATTTAATTCCTCGTGAGGAAGAGCGTAAGGTATTTCGAGGAACAATTGATCTTCCTCGGGCTGGGTTGAGTTACCCGTTTTGGGAGTGCGTAGCGTGTGTGGGCTGTCTTGTGAAGGACTAGACATGCATGTGGATTGTTACGAATCTGTAGGCTATTTGAAATGGTATATAAAATATATATTCAACCATTCATTCTTAGGCCCTCCTTCTAGCACCAATTCTGTTGATGGGTCTTAATTCCCTTGATTCAATAGTAGGAACCAAACCCGCCACCGAGGCCTAATTAGACTATGCAGCATTTAATAATGGAATGGTTCTCTAGATCTTGCGATCTAGCCAAATTATTGATGGGATTTGTGTTTTCTTATGAAGGCTCTTCCTTCAGTTAAGAATATTCTCTTAGTCCAGTAGTCAGCTGATCGCTTCATGCGATTAAGACTAATTTTCCTACCCTCTGAATGCCATGTTCTTCTTTGTCTCGACCCTACTAGACTGCATCAATGTACTCTAGTCTTTCTACTGCTTGTTGCACCTTTTCATACCATCGCTCCATATCCAGGGATGATTTTAAGGATGTAAATTTATAATAAAATGTAGAAACATGGGCTAATATTACTAGTCCTTAATATGAAAAATGTAAAATGTTTGGCGATACTTTTGTAAAAATATTCAAATTTCTAAGGATTTTATATAGTTTTTATAAACTTTTGGCAATTTTTAAGGTAAAATAATTTTATTCTATGGACTTTGGGCGAATCGTTTTTAGAAAAATGGAAATTGATGAATCTTTTTTGGGGAAAAACCATGGAAAATTATCCCATCTATGAAATTTATCCCCTAAAATCATCTATTTCCATATCCTTTCATGTCCTAAGTTCCATGAGAGTATCTTCCTGAAACTCAGCTATTTTCGTAGTTAAAACGTGTCTTTCTTTCTTGAACTCATTGTAAACTTCTTCGAATTCACCTTTCAGATACACAATGGTCTGCAAGGTGCCTTTATAGTATTCGGCCAGATGATGCAAGTGTTCTCGTTACTTTTGAGTGGAGGCTAGTTCCTTTTCGCCTCTTTTGGCTCTATCTAAGGTGGCATATAAGAGTGTATTTCCTATGCCAATGAGTTCAGGTGTCTAGGCGTTAGTTGTGTTAATCAAGTTCTCCTCTGTAGTAATCAAGATGGAGTGATCTAACATGATCCTTATTTTATTTGCAGTCCTTTGAACGATAGCCTTTCTCTTTCGATATTAGTAAATCACATAGATATTTGCTACCTCGTCTACCGGCTCTGGTATCTACTGATCACCCCATGTGAGCATATTTCCCAGGCTGTCGGTGGTGTATACTTGTTCAGGATTGGACTCTTGAACTTCCTCGCTGTGCCTCATAGGCCCGACCTCTACCTGTCACTCATCAAGGATCTAAGTATTTATTAGAATAGGGACATCAAGTGCAGACTTGTTACTTACTTGCTCGCTGGCCGAAGAACCACTGATTTCCTTTTGCGGGGATTCCTTATCTGGTTCATCCAATTCAGAATTTTCCTTTAGATCTACCCTAGTTCCTGATGTATTGGGTTCCTTTGTTTCGTGGCCACTTTTAGCTTCTGTTTCCTTTTGTGGGACTTCCTTTGTTGGCACTTCGAGATCAAGGGAAGAAGTATTCTTAGGTCCTCTTTCCTCTTGGACACGTATAGGGGTGTCGTGAGATGAATACAGGATTTCATCGTCACTATATATATTTATAAGTTTGCTCAAAGGGTTAGGAGAACATGTCTCTACTAACACCCGACCTATATCTGGTTGAGTTGTCCCGCCTACCGGTGAATTGGCTGGTGATTTTGTGGATTCAGAGTCATCCTACCCATTGGTGTTACCAAGGTTTGTGAAATTAGGGGCCGCTTGGCTCCGTCAAGATTTCTTTCAGGCTATTGGTTGGAAGCATAAGTGTTATAATGAGGTCAAGATTATCCTGCATTCACTTCATTAGTAGCTGGGCCTACTGCCACATAAGTCCCCCCATCCCCTATATAACTTGAACCTCAGGGGAATACCTAATTTGTACCGGGGATTCCCAATAAAATTATGCTGGTTCGATGGCTTCTTGGGGATCTCCCACCGCTTCGCCCGGTTCATATGCTACCCTTCCTTCTCTAGTCATGAGAATTTCTTGTGCCATTTGCTCCAAGGATGTCGCTTTCTCCTCCCAACTCATGGCCTTTGTTGTTCTCAAGTTTATACTTTAAGGCTCTAAAGTATACCGTCAAGGCATCCGAAAAAGGTAGAGAGATTTAAGGGGTAAGGTATCAATTTTATGAAAGGCGAATCAAGTTCAGTTCCTCAACTATCTCTATCTAGCTTCCCATTGTTCTTGGATGCTAATATCTCTCTCAATTACTACCCATGAACATTCTAACTCGACCTGAATGTTCTCTGTCTATAAGATGGTGTTAAATAAGTTCAGAGCGATACTAGTTTGATCTGTAAGACTGGGTTCTATATTAGGTTGTCTAGTATTAGGTACAATCATGAGAGATAAAGGTTAAGAGGTCTCAAACTTTGTTTTTATAGTTTATTTTTTTTGTTTTGAAATATAAGAAAAAAGTTTTCAAACTTAAAATAATAACATAAAAGTTTTAGAGGCCATTTCCTGTGCCTGCGTTAAATTCGAAAATCATGAAGTGATGAAGAGGGAAAAACATAAATTTGTTGAGTAATATGAGGCATCAATCATGGAAGAATATCGCATTACAACATAGGAATAAAAGAGGACATGAGATCTCTAATGAAGTACAAAATGAAGTAGTCCAAATAACTTATAGTTCCTAAGCTTTCTAATAACAAGTTCAGAGGAAAAGCTGTAAACCACTAGATAACAAGATAACTCTTAACCATGACAAGTATTATACTAAGTCGCAATTAAACATTCATCAGAAATACATGAGTGAAAAATGTTGAAAACGAAAGTAAAGAGGAGCACATAGCTTAGTGCCGACATAATTTGGAATCTCTTTTTGTATTATCTCTTATCACAGTAAATGATAAAAATTCTCTGGTACAATCGGCTTCCAAAATTCCTCTTCTTAGTCTTGCGAAAATATATTTATATAAAATTGCCCCTTTTGACAGTTGGTAATTTGCTAACTTCTAGGGGCTAACGGTTACAAGAATGCAAAATCTCGAACCATTTGCATGGTCATCATTTATGCTTGTGTAATATTGATGATATGGGCTTTCAAAATGATACTTTATTGTTTTGTTGAAGTATCTCCTTCTTTCAATCTGAGGCATTCAACACATTTCTCTAGAAACTACACAAAAAATCTAGGAGGCTCTGGAAAACCCTTCGCCTCAAAAAGATAGAACTTTATCTATATTTTCGGAAGTTGGTCTTTAATCACTTTACCAGCAAACTCGATTTATTGCAACCTCAAATTTGGCCTCACCAGCTACCTGTCTATTTGAGTGAAATCAATTTCTTTTATTTGTGAAATTTCCATCTGAATTTCACTCAACTTTTCTTTGAAATTCAACTGATGTCTTTCAATGTTAATATGTCCAAGGATCTCGGGACAATTGTCTCTTTTGATGCCTAATGATCCTTTGTCTAACAGATTGAATACTTCTTCACAATTTTCCTTAACTTCTTTGGTTATTCTCTTATTTTCGGCAATGTTGGTCTCCCATACCTAAAGCATGATATCACCTCTTATTTGCTCTGTAACGGACAATTTTTTAGATTTTCATACCTCTTCTTTTGCTGAAAGTACATCTGCCTTTTGAAAAGCAGTCCAGGCTACTTTATCTTCTTTTTCTTTCAAGAGGATGCTATCAAAATATTGACTTACCTGTTGGAAGTAGTTTTGAATGATTTCCACTTTGGAAATTAATTTTTGTTGCACTGCTTCTATCTTTGTCTGCACTTCCAGTACCTCGGCTTGGAAAACCTTCATATCTATCACTTGATTTTGAATAGAATCTAACCTCTCCTATAATTTTTTAGTTAATTCTTCCTGCCGGGTGTCTTGTTCTCGACTAGCTTGCATCTTCGTATACATTTCATTCAAACTTTCCTTAAGCGTTTGAATTTCTTGTTTGTCAATAGATCTAGCATGTTCTAGCCCTTTGTTTATCTCTTCACTAATATTTTTCTCAGTGTCTTGTAGTTTTCTTTGCAGCTGAGATATCATTTGTTTCTTCTTCCTTAGCCTTGTTTTCATACTGTCCATTGTGAACATATTGGTTGTCACCAAATCTCCCATAGAGCCTGCTACCTCTGTGGCAAATTCTTCTTCTTCCACGTTCTGTCTATCTACCAAAACTCTGTGATTCTTTACCATAGCACCTTCTCTCTGATGCATCTCCCGTTTTGACATAGCCTTCCTCTTTTTACTGAAGAAGTAATCAGAGGGGGGTATCACATCTCTTGAGATAGGGGTAAGGTCACTAGCATATATGGTTTGTAAATGAGGAATGCCAAAAGTTGATTGTAGAGGAGTCAGGGATGTAATAGGGCTGACCAACTCCGTAGATGGTGTTTCCCCTACCTTCTCAGGAATGTCAACAAGAATCTTTGATGATGAGGGGGGAGTCGATTTACCAGAATCGGGCAGTGTCTTAGACCTTTTTTGTGTTTCGTATCCTAGGTTTTATTTCTATTGAACTTCCATTTTTTGCAAAGACATTTCAGTCTCCTATGGAATTTCCTCAGTATTTTCTTTATTCTGCTCTTCTTGTCCAGGACTCGGGGGGGTATACTCTTGTGCTAGAGGAGGGGTTGTTGAATGTCCCATTATTACCTTGGGAAAACTACTTCATCTATTTTTCTGGAAGGTTCAAAGATTGGTTTGCAAGTTGAACGGTAATGCTTGTATCCTATCTAACACTTCTTCATAGGTTTTAGCCTCTTTGAACATGTCGTCACAAGGATATTTCTCATGTTTGTAAGCTTTCATTCCACAATGAGCCATGTGATTTACCTCTAACTGATAGGGGTCGTATTTCCTGTGTTCAAAATCTACCATCTTGACCTCTTCTATTGTTGCAGCTTCAACTTTGGAGTGACGTAAGTTGAGTAGTGACGACTTCCCAATTTGTACGGGATAGATAGGCCAAGACTTCTTCTAAGATGCCTTCAGTTCTATCCCAATGTTGGTTGTTATTATCTGATGTGCTACCTCCCTACATACCAACCTCTCAGGTAGGAATTTCAAAAGTGCATGGGGGGGAATGGAACATCTGAAAACCCTGATGTAGGAGAAATTATCCTCGATAAACCAGTCGACAACCGCCTTGAGGCTTCCTATGACCAACTCTGAAATGCGGGGGGGTGCATACCCATACAACATCCTATGAATCGATATTACCACGAAATGAAAAATTTCATAGAAAGAATCCTTAACATTTTCCTTTCATAGCTTAGAATGATATTCATGAATGGGCTCAGTGTAGGTTGGGTTCCAACTCCAATTCATCAAGGGGAAAGGATTCATGAAATATATAGCATCCATAATGTATGCGGACATGTAAAAGGCCACTTGTTGGCCTTTGGATCTCATGGTTTGATATTCCATAACCTCCTTAACCAACCTATCTGATAGAATCTTGTTCCAATTGAAATTGTAGCCTTCGACTGCTTCATGTAGAAGGGGCACCCATTCTGCAGAGAAATGTGAAAGATCTTTCTTCCTGAAAAGTATG
Organism: Picea glauca; assembly: GCA_000966675.3. Classification (NCBI taxonomy): domain Eukaryota; kingdom Viridiplantae; phylum Streptophyta; class Pinopsida; order Pinales; family Pinaceae; genus Picea; species Picea glauca. The sequence goes on from JZKD02S0229493.1 coordinate 14,156, forward strand.
CATAGCATTATGGCCACATAGACCAAGTACTCATTGAATGAAGCCGTGGCATAAATTCCATGGATATCAGCCCTGAATTTGGCTGGGTCTCTCCACCAGTATTTGATTATGTCGGGGTATATTTGATCTACCTCTGTGCATTCTTTCTTTTGAAATTTACTTACAAATTCTTTATTATAAATGTATTTGGGATTGGGAGACAATTTTTACATTACTTGTATATGCTCCAGTCCGAGGGAGCCATCGGCGACCCCTTGACTTTCTAAAATGCTCCTCGTCTATATGTCTATTCTCTCTAAGGCCCAATTGATCATGTCGTTGTAAGACATAAGTCGTGGGCATGCTACTATTTTGTGCAGTTCTGACTCTGCTATGTCTCAGATATTTTTATCGGAATCATGGAGGGAATTCTTTATTTTGTAGTCCAACAGTTCAAACATTTGTCTCCAAGATCTAATGGAATCAATGGCATGTGGTGTTGTATCATACACAACATCTACTTCTGGGCTTGAGCTTTCAACTGCTTCTTCACTTTTCTTTGATGCCCTTCTGGGTGCCATAACATTCTTGATAGAATGAAAACCCACTGCAAAGGCAAAATGTATAAGCTTACGCTAAATGAAAATCATTCTTGACGGTGAAAAATAAGAATGAAATTCGAAACACATAACCTTATGAATCTTTAACTCATCTTGCAATGAGCGTACTGACGTAGGTGATAGGAATTTAATGTTTTAATGAGGGAGATATGCTCAGAGATACGCCTTTGTGTGACAAGAATATTCATTTATTTGTTATTAATGTTGTTGTATGTCGACGAATTCAAAACAAGAGTTTCGAAGGATTGATTTCAACAAATCCCGAAATGAAAAACACAAAAAGTGGTTTAGTCATTGTTAATTCCATTTTAAAGTTAATTTAGATCTGTTTTAGATTTTGTTAAAGAATCACAATTTCACATTTCAGAGTTTTGGGGATCCTGTCTCCAAGAAAACTGTTGTAAGAAAACCCCGAATCGCGAAATCGTGATGAGATTAGTTTAGGCATTAATCGTTTGTATTAATATTTAAATTAATTGAGATTAGAAGTTAATTTCTTCCTTTCGGAAAATCGGGGATTGGAAGTTCGAAAGTTGATATTTTGAAAACATTTCAATGCAAGGAAACTCGAAATGTGAAAGGTTTAAAACTGTTGATTGTGTTTAAAGTCTTAAATAATCACGATTAAAAGGTGTTTTGTGAAAAGTGTGTCGATACTTATAACATTCACTTCTTTTCCTCATATTTCTTTAAATAATAAATCTTTTTTGGGTTTTCATCTCTGGGACAATGGATTTGTTAATTAACAAACATATTTCGTGGGTATTTGGAAACCGAATTCGAATAATCGAAAGACTTTGACCCCCCTTTTTATAACTAAAGGCGGATCCATGACTAGGAAATAACGAAGTCTCAAGTTTCAAAGGGTACAATTTAAAATTTGTGTCAACATTAGGCTCCAAATAGGGATCGCGTTTCCTTGTGGGACAAGAAGAACATGAAGACCAAGTGCCTTCATTCGGTAAAAGGGGTCAATAAATCACTTCATGAAACAAACTAGAGGAAAAAACCAAAATAGGACTTCAGGATCTCAACATTTACTTAGAAAACTCTTTAAACATAAAACCTCCAATGATCTCGAGTCAGGTTCTCAATAGATTTCCTTTTCTGAGATTGATCATAGCTCTATGTAAGATAATCAAACCAAATTAACCATTTTACTAAGTTTCACTTGATTCCATTTGCATCAAGGTAAATTAAATTAAGTGTGTCAAACAGGGGATTCCTAGAAACCTATAATGTAAATCCAGTTGCAAGAAGAAAAGTTACTAGAGCATCTTGTAATTCATGTATAACAGCCTTATCAGATATAAGGATATTACTTTACTACCAGCGAGCCTGGTCAGTACCTCGGTGAAGTTATCCAACTTCCCAAATTGAATTTCCTTTCACCACTTCATTGTTTCCTAGCTTTTAAAAGATGAGATGAGGGAAATCAATATAGTGAATTTCCTTTCTTCATCTCTTTGGACTAGATGGGGGCAATCAATACTGAATTTCCTTTCACCATATGTTTGTATACATTTTTATTTTTAAATATGAAGTTGGGGCAATCAACTAGCATGTAATATACTCGGGAAGATATCTGCTTGAAGTTTTAACAACATAGGCCTGTCAACCCACTTAGATAGCTCTGGGCTAATCTTCTCTCTAGCCTTAAAAAATTATTGGTTTCAGGGAAATTCTTAAGGGAAATTCCTTGATATCTCTTTACGAAATTTCCTTGAGAAATTCCAATCAATTTACCTGTTAGAAAAGCTAATAAAGTAAGGATTAACCTAGACATAATTCTAGTTCAGTCAGAGTCAAAGAACTATTAAGCCATCCTATTCTCGTTTTTTGAAGGTTTTTGTTTAAGATTTTTCACAACCAAAGTGAGACCTGTCTTTCCTCAAGAAAATTATGGTAAAACATCCAGGGTCAGGCAAGGAGCAGGTTTTACTATGGTTAAGAGCAGGATAGGGGGCTTGAGAACAACTTCTGGACATATGAATATTCTTAAAAACTTTCTTAGTTAGTTTTTTTATAATTGTTCCTTAAGTCCATCCTTTATTTCCCACTTCCTTGTTTGAAAATTTCAGTGATAGTATCAGTATCGAATGAACTTAATGATTTGTTCATTTGTATCTCTTAGGGTAATTTAGCCTGAAATTTTCAAAGTAGAAATTCATACCTTTAGTAGCTCTTGCATTGCCAGCTAAATATTATTTATTTATTTATCTTGTTCATTGGAGGATAATTAATATAAATACCTGTATGTTTCTCCTTTAGTATCTCTTAGTTTCTTGGTTCGTCAACAACTTCCTATGAATAAAATAATATAATATTTGTCAAGAAATCTGAAATAAATATTTTTTATTTTTATTTTTATTTTTTATATTGACAAAATTAAAAAAAACTAAAATAAAAACTTACCAAAAGAAACATAACTATATAGAAAGCATGAAAACAAAATGGTATGTACAATGATAATTTAGAAACACATTACTGCATGAAATGTTTAAGGTACTTCCCATTTACAGTGGCATTGAGAATGTCTCCATTGAGATTTTCTAATGAAAAAGCATTTTTTCCCTCAGAGGCTGAAATTCTATATGGGCCAGACCAGATCAGATCAAACTTGCCATGTTTACCAATGTCTTCCTTCTTGACTACCCATTTTAAGACCAGATCTCCAGGGAGGAAATCTCTATCTTTATCTTTTTTATTGAATAAGGCCTTCATATTATCCTGGTGTCTCTACAACTTTTCATTTACTTTGGCTCTATTTTTCTAAACTTAAACCAACTGGTTTACCCTCCTGGTAATGTCGTTGGGTTCTTCATTTGAATCTTGCCAAAGTTTCATTACTGGCAGAGCAAGATTTATTGATAAAATGACGTCATTTCCATATACCATATGAAAAGGGGAAATCCTGATTGACCTTTTGGTACTTATCCTGTTAGCCCATAGAGGATATTTTAAATGGATATGCCTCGCTTTCTTGTTCTCAGTCAAAACCTTTTTGATCACAATAATCAAACTTTTATTAGATAATTTAGCCATACCATTGCCCTGTGGATAGTAAGTTGTGGAGTGTCCTAGCATGATGTTGTATTTTTGGCAAAAGATTATCATGGCCATGGACTTAAATGCTTGTGCATTATCAGTGACTATCTTCTGAGGATAGCCAAACCTGGATAAAATGTTTTCTTCTATAAAATTGATTACTATCGAGTCAGTTGCGTTCCTCGTAGGGATAGCTTCTATCCACCTAGTGAAATAGTTTGTAGCAGTTAAAATCCATTTGTGCTGAGCAATGGAATGTGGATGAATCTCTCCAATGAAATTGAGACCTTATTGCTGAAATGGATCTTCGGTTTTAACTGGAACTAAAGGTAAATCTAAGACTTTTTGTTTTCCTTTAAACAACAGACAGGGAGTGCAAGATCAAACTTTGGTGTTCACATCTATGAATAGTTTGGGCCAATAATACCCGGCTCTCAAGATTTTATAAGACGTTGCTCGCTAAGCATGGTGTCCTCCACACACTCCCTTGTGGAATTTGTCTATAACCTTTTCTGTTTCAGTCTCAAATAAACAACTCGGCAGGAAACCCATAGGGTCTTTCCAATATAATTTACCATCTATGATACAATATTTTACAGCATGTAACTTCAGTTTCCTAGATTTAGATGGATTTAGTTCACTGGGACATTGAAGGTTCAATAGGTAAGAAATAATATCACGATACTAGACTGAAGTAGAAAACTTGTCTTGAATCTCAACTGTGGGTGTAGCGAAATCGAGCTCATTCATCTCTAAAAATCCCTTGTTCTCTTGCAACTAATTTATTCCAAGTGATTTTAAGTTCAATTCGGCTAGCAACTTGGCCAAGCCCTAAACTTTGATGATTTTAGTTGGTTTGACTTCCAAGTCAAACTCCTGAATTTTAGCTAGCCACCTGCCTCTCCTTCCATCACTATTTGTTTGAACCAGTATATACTTAATAGAACTTGTAGGCACATAAGCGATGATCTTTGAGTGCAATAAATAAGTTCTGAAATATTTGAGAGATTTCATGACGCAACCTGCCCTCAATGGCGGCACGGTCTCTCCACTAGGACCTTCACTTCTCCGCGGCCCGAAGGGTTTAAACCCCTCCTATTCCCCTCGGGAATTCTTTACCCACAGAAATACTACCACGCGATTCCCCCTTCAGAAATCGGGAGATCGGGTCTCGCGATATCGCGAGGTTCGTGACCCTGCTCTCGGTCACTCAACCGTCGAACCTCGAATACCGATGGTCAACGGTCAATGCTTCAGGATATCGCCACTCGCGACACCGAACGCTTATGTTTTGAACCTCCGAGTACCGAGGTGCCGATCCCCGATGTGAGGCTACCTGTTCTCCACTTAATCTCCTAGGGCCCCACGCTGCCACGTTGATCTCGGGACTTCATGGATCGTGGATCCACGATACCAAGTTCTCTGCTCCTGGAAACCCTGAATACCGAAACTTCGATGCTCCGGATTCGTGCCACCTATCCTTCCGATGATCGATGGCTCCAATCAAGTCAGGGAATCGCACTTCGCGATTTCGTCGTGCATGTGATTTTTGCACTCACCAACCCCAATATGCCGATATGCGACGGCAATGGCTTTCTCCCAGCACCTGCGAGTTAACCTCCTTGCAGCTCCTTAGTGATCTGACAGTCTGCGGGGTTTCACGACTTTCCTCTTCGACTTCAAGTCGTCGATTCTCTTCCTCTGAAGAGTTCTCCGCTTCATCACCCTTTCCAAGGCAACTAAAAACAAAAGCGCTATCCCTTCAGAGCTTTGTTCCTCTGACTCCTTCAGAGAACTTTCACGCACTCTGCGCACTCTTCAACCTTCAACCACTCTCCAAGTGTTGAAGTCTTCTGGGTCCCGTGCGTCCACGCTCACAATGGCTTCGGCCCTTTCCTCTTCTTAGACTTGCTACTGAGACTCAAATTTGACCTGCACTCACCTGCACGGCTCGAATACCTCAAACCCAAATCTGGGCAAAAGAGAACAAATATTCAACTACTTGGCCTCCTCAACGCACTCTATGCGGAGGAATTCGACTGCACTCTATGCAGGAATCTCTTGGCTCAAGCAAAGAATCAATTGGAACTCTATTTCCTCATTCCCTCAGGTTTCGAACCTGATACGCAATCACATAAGCAACATATAACAGATAAGCATAAAAAGAAGCAAACATGCAAAGGCATAATATCAACAACACACACAGATCAAACACATCCATGGAATTGAATCAGGGCTTCTCCTATTAATTCAATATCTGTACATGGAAGTTATTCACCAGCTCTCTGCTATGATCTCCTCTTCTTGCTCTCAATGCTGAATGAATGTTATGTTACAATGATACAAGGGAGGGTGTCTATACTCCCTTTTCCCTCTCGAAAGATAAAACTGTCTAATCTAGCCTTAATTAGTTATCTACTTGCATTAAATCTAAATAAATTCCTCAGCTACCTAAGGACGAGAGCTTGTTTGCTCAAGGTCCGTTACATATACAAAGTGTGCTTCATCACATCAACGTATTAATGTTTGGCGCAGCCATATTACAATGTTTCAAAATTTGAATGCTGGCACTGTCCAGCTGTTTTCTTTTCCTCCTCGCACTGGCTCGCTTGATTTAGTGAGTGATGCTCCTGCATCATACTCCTCGGCTCGAAAAATTTCATGGGCTCCTATCCATGAGCTCCTGTATAGTCTGCCCATGCTTCAGTATCACTTCCTCTATCTCCCAGCTGGCATCCTCCACTGGGTGGTCTTTCCACTTCACCAGGTATTCAAAATACTGTTTTCTCCTGGTTTTCTTTCCTACTCACTTATCCAGTATGCACTCCATCTGCGGTTTCTGTGCAACTGGAAATTGCTTCTGCCACTGGACCACTGGTTCCTCAGTTCCAGTGTCTGCTTCCTTATATGGTTATAAATCCGAAATATTGAAAATCGGAGATATCTCGATACCCTCCGGCAACTCAAGCTCATATGCATTCTCGCCAAATTTCTTCAGGATTCGGCACGGTCCAATTTTCTTCATCTTGAGTTTATTATATGTCCCCCTTGGGAACCTTTCTTTTCTCAAGTGTGCCAGAACCATGTCTCCAAATTCAAACTGAAGTTGCCTTTTCCTCTGATCAGCTCTGCGCTTATATTCCTGATTCAATTTTTGCAATCGCTGCTTCACCTGTGTGTGAAGTTCCTGCATTGCCTCCACGAATTCTTCAGCCCACGTGCTGCTAGTCTCAGCCTGTTCTGGCTCCCTGAGCTCAGAAACTCCTCTCGGCTGTGTCCCATACAAAATTTGAAACGGGCTCTTACCTGTACTCCGATTCACAGAATCATTGTATGCAAACTCTGCCTGTGGTAGGATCTGATCCCAACTGCTGTGATGCTCCATCACCAGGATTCTCAACAGATCCCCCAAGCTTTGGTTGACTACTTCGGTCTGCCCATCTTTCTGCGGATGGTAAGAAGAACTGAACGCCAAGTCAATTCACATCTTCTTCCATAGCGTCTTCCAAAAATGACCTATGAACTTGGTATCCCGATCTGAGACTATGCTTCTCGGCAACCCATGCAATCGCACGATCTCTTTGAAAAACAAATTTGCGATGTGTGTGGCATCGCTGGTCTTATGACACGATATGAAATGTGCCATCTTCGAGAACCTGTCCACTGTTGTAGGAAAATCTGCCTGCGGACAAGTAGATCGACCTCTAAGGCTTGACCTTAACCCTAGACAGAAAAGTGCTTATCATGGACACTGAATTTCTTTCGAATCTATCT
>JZKD02S0229538.1:0-11074 GCA_000966675.3 Picea glauca
ACTTCTTGCCAAGGAAAGTGATCTGATACCAATTGTTAAGTACCTGAATAGATCTGAAGATAAATATCAAATTAAACCAATAATAAACACCAAACCATTCACTAACACACTCAACACAAAAATGTAGACAAAATCCTTGAGGTAGGGTAACACCATATATTAATCCTTAAGGAAGGATAACACTCCTCAAGCAATGCTTGATACATTCACAATATTCTTCACTATGTTTCATTACATTGCTTACACTTGTTTATATAGCTCTCTCTATCTCCTAGGAACCTTCTAGAGCATATTCTCACATTTATTACATTTAACTACCATAGTGAGCCTTTATTAATATAGCGGACCTAGTCCACCTTACATTGAATGATCACATTCTCATATATTAAATGAATTCCACTAATAATACATAACCACATTCCCATTGGGTACCTCCCTAGGTACCCCATATTAGCTCTCTAGGTATACTACACTACTCCAACATATGAAGCATGTAACGAGCCAGAGAAAGATTATAGAAGAATGACAACATGCAAATATCCTCTAAATCAAGAGTGGGAACAATTTGCACAAATCCAATGACCTGGCCAACAATATGGAGAAAAATCAGGGATTCCAAATTTGTTCCTTAAGTTTTGGGATTTAGTTTGTCTATTTCACTTAAGACTACAGAAATTGTAATCAATTTGGTTATAGGCTTTGTATCTATAAAATAATAATTAAAGAATGGATAAAGGAATCTTGACCTTGTATGTAATTGAAGACTTTTCAATAAGGATATAAATTTTCTGTAGAAATACATGAGATTATGTTTCTCATTTCTTTGAGTTATGTTCTTTCTCTGTGTTGTTGCTCATGTTATCATAATTCATCTTTTTCAGAGTATTGTGTTTAAGTTATGAATGGCTACAATTTAGTATTAAACTTCTACTACAATTTATCTATTGAACATTTATTCGGGTATATACTTTCCTCTATTCTATTATGAGTAGAGTAAGACCTACTTCTACATATTTTATTATTATTCATTAATATGTTTCATAATTTAGATACACATATGATATTCTTTCTATTGGAATTAAAGTAAGATTTATCAAACTTAGATACCTTACTTTATATCTCAGTTTTGTTTATGTGTATTCTTCCTTCCATCTCTTGATTATTTATAAAAGACTTAAAGAAAATGATATTGCCTCTGTAATTCTAATGAATAGATTATTGAAATTTCACTATTATTCAAAGGATGAAAAGAAGCATCAAATCAATTATCATTATATTGAGATGCTTGACATTGTTCTATGAGCCTAGAACAAATCTTAGGACTAACATCTTTTTGGTGCCATTGCCGGGGACAAAAGTGAAAGCACATTTTCCCTGGGGTATGCCAAAGATTAGATCTAATTTTGTAGGGTGAACATAAATCATACATCATAAGGCTCTTCAGTAATTCACCCGACGACTCTACACTCTCAAGGCCCTACTTAATTTTATTGGCAACTTCACCACTTCAAAGCTGGCATTCGAGAGAAATAATACCAAGTAGAATCCAGACAAAAAACAAACTACACCTGTCTCAGATCCAAAAAAAATCTTGAAGCCTAAGGGCTATAAAATACAAACTTCCACATTAGCAGGTAAGGTTTATTATCCCAAAACAATTCAATCTAATATTACTTCTTCTCATTAGTATTGTTGAGCCTAAACTAGTAACTTCTGAATTTAAAGTTGATGCATCTAAGATTCATACTAAAACTTTTGAAGAAGTAGTTAGTATCGATGAATTAATAACTAGTGTTGTAAGCTATTCCAAGACAAAATTTCTTAAACAAAAACTTCCTTCATTGATTCACATATTAGTACTCCAGATATAAAATTAGAAAGTCTAGAGATTGAACCGACCGAGGTTAAATTATACGACTTGAAAGGTAAAAATCAATCTTCAAATGAAACTATTTTTGGAGACGACCCTTTTCATACTAAAGAAGGAGTTTATAATTTGGAGGTTAAGGAGGAATCACTAATACCTGACCTTATTTATCCCAGGCCTAAGTTTATCCTTCTTGAACCGAGGGTTTCTATCCCTGAATTTGCAAAAGATTATTCATCATATTTTGACTCTTCTACTATTATATCTCCCATTTATTCTGATCAGTCCAAAGAAGAAAATACTTCTTTCCAAATATTACCTGAAGTTCCTTATTCACCTATATTGAAGTATTCTTCACCTTATTACTATCTTGCTAATATTCGTTTCTATTTTCCTGAAGCTATTAAAACTTTAGTTGAGCAATCTTTGGAGATTTTTGACAATCTACATTTTGAATCTCACATCCCATCTCCAAAATCAAGTATGGCTCACAATATCCCTCAAGGGGGTGCACAGGGAAACCCACCACCACCTCCTCCTCCCATAGTTTTTAGTAAAGTAGTTGCTAGGTATGCCCCTTTGGAATTACCAACTAATCTAAATGATCTCCCTGATAATTATGTTAAAAGTTTACCCAAATTCAATGGGGAGAATGATGCGACAGTTGTAGAACATTTGGGATTCTTTGAAGAATTTGTTGATGTGGCTGGAGGAGAACACGAGGATGTATATATGAGGCTTTTAGTACACACATTTGAAGGAGAAGTGAGACTCTGGTNCAGAATTTATTAAAAGATTCAATAAAAAATACAAAAAAATTCTTGTTGATATTAGGCCATCACAACCTGCTGCAAAAATTACTTTTGCAATATCATTTGAGCCAGAATTTGCATTACTGTTAAGAGAAATAAGATAAAAAACAATATACATATTGCAAGAGGATGCAATAGAAATTGAATCCAATATCCTAGCATCAGGTAAATTAAAAATTAAAGCTGAAACTAGAGCTAGGGAAAATAAGAGATTTAAGGAACAAGGAGGGCTATCAGGCTCAACGAAAGAAATTCAAGATGATAAAATTAATGAAATGGCCAAGTTAATTAAAGATTTATCAAATAATTTGTCTAGGATGGAAATGGAGAGGGTTAAGCCTAAACTTAATTTCATAAATCCTAATTAGTTTAGGGGAAATTTCAACACTAACCCTCAAAATCAACAGAGACCTCCTAGAAATGATGATCATAAAATTCAAGCGCCTTTTAAAAATTGAAAATATGATAGATGATGAGGAAGAAACATAAGAGGAAATCAATTTGGTGGATGATGATGAAAATAATCCACATGTTACCTAAGAAGATTACTAGCAAACTCTCATTTTTGGACAATTTTTTGATTAAGAGACTATAAACAAATTAGATGATTCATCTTCTCAATATAGGTTATTTGCTTATGCAATTCATGTTGAATTACATAACAAGTATGATTTGAGACCTAGATAAAAAAAAATGTTGATCAAAATCCACCCAAGAAAATATTGACGAGGGATAAGAGCAATGAAGTTTCAACTTCAAAACAACCTATAGATCAAGCATCAGTTAAAAATCAGCCTATAACCAAAATTTAGGAAATAACCAAAGAGAAAGAGACATAATCAAAGGAGCTAGAAAAATATGTTGGAACCTTTAATCTGGAACATGAAATAAATAAGATCAAAATTCCAGTACCTCTAGTTAAGTTAGCGAAAAATGTTGTTTATAAAAAGCAGATTTCAAAAATCATTAATTTTTCTGATTATGAAGTTAACTTAGATATCATTAATCTTCAGGATGAACGACTGAAAATCATGTTTGGACCAAATATGGAAGATAATGGTGATTATGTGGCACCTTTTTACATTTCACTAACTGTTCATGATCGCCTTTTGCATAACTGTATGTTCGACTTAGGAGCGCACATAACATTATGCCTAAATTTATTATGGAAATTTTGGGTTTATTGATAACCAGACCTTATCAAGACTTGTAGTCATTTGATTCTAGAAAAGTAAGATGTCTTGGTATGATTAAAGACTTGGTGGTAAATCTGGCCCAAATTCCTTCCAAAAGTATTTTAATGGATATTGTTGTGGCAGATGTACCTGCTAAGTACATAATGCTTCTTTCTAGATCCTGGGGCAGTAAGTTAGGGGGATCTTTGCAGTTGGATATGACTTATGCCACAATTCCAGTTTTTGGTGGGTAGCTCACTAGGTTATATAAAGAAACTAAATTGTCTTATACAATCAACGATCCACACCACCCTCATAATTACCCAGTGTATGATGTAGATCAGGACTTGGGAAACCGTATATTGTCTGTAAATACTGACTTTGAATCTTGTACATAATTTGAACAATTTGTTGAGAGTAAAAAAAATGAATAAATTGAACAAGGAATTTGGGAAATGTATTTTGATGGTGCCCCATCCTTGGAAGGAGCAAGGGATGGTATAATGTTTATTTCACCATCACGTACTAAATAAATTCATTTTTCTTATAGTTTAGAGTTTGAAACTTATGCATCTAATAATGTTTGTGAATATGAAGCCTTGGTTATAGGATTAGAAGAAGCAAGGAAATTAAAGATAAAACATTTAGTAGTTTTTGGATATGGTGAGATTATTGTTAGACAAGTGAGGCAAATTTATCAATCCAAACATCCTAGGATGAGGGCCTTATAAGAATCTTGCCTGGGATATTATTGATCATTTATTTTTGAATTTTAATATCATTGCAATACCCAGGTTGCATAATATGCTAGCTAACTCCCTAGCCGTTGCAACCAATACCTTTAGGCCTCCAAGCACCCCTCATCTGAAATACAAAATTGAAATGAGACATAGACCTTCCGTTCCAGATAAGACAAAACATGTGAAAGTCTTTGAAGACGACCAACAAATCAAAAAAATTCTTGAAATGGTAGATCAATTTGTTGAATTGAATATATATGAGAAAAATCAAAATGATCCAAAATGGAAACAAGGAGAGAACCAGACTAATCAATAATTTCATGATAGGATTGTTGGTTAGGAAGTGTCGTTATTAAAAAATAATCAAATCCAAAGGGATTGATTCCATTATAAATACTTTTTGATCAAAATGATATTCCTATTAAGTCTTCTTTTGTGCAACCACAATTAGAGGAGGTAAAATATTATAACATTGGATTTGAGGAAAAGCCTAAATTCATTAAATTGTCTAAATATTTGCCTCATGAGTATAAACATAAGTACATTGAACTACTCAAAGAATATGTTAATTTTTTTGCATGGTCTTATGAAGACCTTAAAACTTATGATACCAGTATTATACAACACAAAATTCCTCTAAATCCAGGTATCAAGATTTTTAGACAAAAACTTAGGCAGATAAATCCTCTTTTTTTTTCCACGATCGAAAAAGAAGTTAAGAAATTATTGGATGCCAAAATCATAGTCCCTCTCAGATATTCTACTTGGGTAGATAATTTAGTACTAGTCAGAAAGAAAAATGGGGAGATTAGACTTTGTGTAGATTTTCGAAATCTCAACAGAGCTTCATTAAAAGATAATTATCCACTCTCGAAGACAGATCATGTTTTAGAAAAAGTTATTGGAGAAAATAGGATTTCCATGATAGATGTTTTTTCATGATACAACTAGATTGCAATCCATGGCGATGATAAAGAAAAATCTTCTTTTACAACACCTTGGGGTACTTTTATGTACGGAATGATGCCTTTTGGACTAATGAATGCAGGTGCAACTTTCCATTGAGCAATGGACATTGCATTTGTTGGTGAAATAGATAAGTTTGTAGTTATTTATCTTGATTATCTAACTATATTTTCAGATTCTGATGAAAGTCATTTAAAGCATTTAAGACAAACATTTGTAAAATGCACGAAGTATGGTCTATCATTAAAGCCTAAAAAATATCATTTTTCCATGCAGGAAGGAAATTTTTTCGGCCATATTGTTTCAAAGGATGGAATTAGGATTGATCCCAAAATAGTTGAATCCATTCAAACAATAAGTCTGTCCATAAACAAGAAAAAAATTCATAGTTTCTTAGGTAGAATAAATTTCTTGAGGAGGTTTATGCCTAATTTTGCTGAAATTGTGAAATTTATTACATATATGCTTAAGAAGAATTATGAGGTAAAGTGGAATGTTGAATCAAGAGCTTCTTTTGATCACATTCAGAAATATTTAGGAGAAGATCCTGTTTTGGTAAGCCCTGATTTTTCTAAAGAGTTTATGATATTCTATTTTGCCTCTGAAAATACAATAACTGTTGTTTTGTTACATAAAAATATTGAAAATTTGGAGCAACCAAGTGCATTCTTTAGCAAAAGTATTAGGGACTATGAATTAAATATAACATCCTTGAAAAACAAGCTTATGCAATGGTAAAAGATTTAAAAGCTTTCATAACCTATGTTCTTCATTCTAAAATCATTGCATATGTACCAAAAATTTTAGTTAAAGATATTTTGGTACAATCTGATAGTGATGGTAAAAGAGGAAAATGGTTAGCTAAAATTCAGGAATATGATTTGGAAATTAAACCAACAACATTAAATAAGGGTCAAGGAATAGCAAAATTACTAGCCGAATCAAATATTAAGGTCCTTGTAATTAATCATATTTATGAAATATCTGAAGATTCTTTTTTTATAGAAGAAGAAACTAATATTCAACAGTCCGAGAATATGATCAACATAATTTTTTTATTTTACCAAATGGTATCAAAATATCATCTTTTATCTTCAAAATCTTCATTTTCCTCCAAATTTAACTCCACCTAAAACCATATCATTAAAACTTAAAGCTGTTAAATATTGTATTATAAATGGATAGCTTTATTGGAGAGATCCACTTGGTTTCTTGTTAACTTGTCTCATTGAATCTGAAATCGAAAATTTCATTGATGAATTTCATAAAGGAATTTGTGGAGGCCATCATGCCTTGAGGGATACTACGTATAAAATCCTTAGAGTAGGATATTGTTTCCTAAGATATGTGCAGATGTAAACGATAGGGTCAGAGCTTGCAAAGAGTGTCAATTTTTTGTTGGAAGACAATGCTTACCCTCCATGCCTCTAGTACCAGTAAAGGCCGCAGCTCCATTTCAACAGTGGGGTTTGGACTTTATTGGAGAAATTCATCCTCTTTCTAGTTATCAACACAAATGGATTCTCACTGCTACATATTATTTTTCAAAATGGGTGGAAGAAATTCCTACCAAAAATGAAATTGATGCAATAGTGATAAATTTCCTAGAAGAAAATATTTTAACAAGATTTGGTTGTCTAAGAAAAATGATCACAAACAATGCTCAAGTTTTCAAATCTATGGTTGTGATTGATTTTTGTCAAAAATATAACATCGTTTTAGGGCACTCAAATCCACATTATCCACAAGGAAATGGTCTTGCTGAGTCTTCAAACAAAAGATTAATGCGAATAATAAAAAAGGTTCTAGACAATAATAAAAGATAGTGGCACATTCACTTGAAATATGCTCTATGGGCTAACAAGATTTACTAAAAAATCAATAGGCACATCTCCTTTTCAATTGGTTTATGGAATGGATTATACTTTTCCTATTAATCTTGATTTGATTGTTTTAAAGTTGTTTAAGGAAGTAAATGAAGAACCTAATGATTTGACTAGAAGAATTAACCAATTGGTTGAAATACATCAAGTCATAGATCAAGTTAATTAAAATTTCCAGGAATACCAAGACAAGATGAAAGAATATTTTGACAAAAAGGCAAAAGAAAGAAGTTTTCTTCCAAGAGATTTGGTACTAAGATGGGATGTTAGGAGAGAAGACCCCGACAAGCATGGAAAATTTGATCCCCTATGGTTTGGACCATTCAAAATTGCAGCCATTGAAGGATTTAATTCCTTTTCTTTACAAAATTTGGATGGAGAAATGATGAGGTCTCCTATCAACGAGAGATATTTGAAACATTTTATTCAGTAGTTCAGTTTTTAGTTCATTTTTATTTTCCATTATAGATACCGGCTTGGATTGGATTTACATTGAAAATTTACTTTCAATTTTGGTCTTGATTGAATTAAGAACTCATTCTATGAATTTTGATTCAATTAAGGTTTTTTGTGTTTTATTTGTTCTTTAAAAATTTTCAGAAATTTGAAGAATTTAAGTTTTGTTTGACTACAACTGTTAGTTTGCTTAGTATATATATAAAAAAACTCACGATTGAGTATTTCTTTTAGTTTGTAAATTCATTTTTACTAGTTTAAGTAAGTATAGAATTGAATAAATGAAAACATAAACTAATTCTTTACTTATTTTATATTACTAATCTTTATAAAAATGACGGGAAAAGATTGATATATAAACTTTAAGCATTGTATTTTTTACAAGTATGGTAAAGAACTTGTTTGGTTCTTTATTTGATATGAAATGATATATTCAAGGTAATTCCTTTGAAAATTTGTGCTTTGTTATTAAATGATAACTGGTAGTCTTCTCAAGAAACAATATAAAAGGAAATTTTGATATATTTTTCAACTCATAGGAAAAAATATAGTTAAGTTTACGAAGCTATTAATTTTGGGGTTATTCTAATATGTAGTCAGTTCTACTTTACTATTTATTTTTAAATAGTCATCATCCGAGAGTGTTTTAAAACACATTGTTTGCCCCCATTCTACAAACAATAAGTAAAATATCAAAGACTGATGGTGAAAGGAAATTCAAAAAACTGATTGCCCCCATCTTGTATAAAAAATGAGATGATGAAAGGAAATTCATGTAAATGATTGCCCTCATCTCAATAAAATTACTCAATAAAATTAACAATTTTTAAAATAGTAGGATGGTGAAAGGAAATTCAGAATTGGGGGATGCAAACATCTTCACAAGGGATATGGACACCTGGATGGTAGTGAAGCAATGTTTTTGATGACTATAAAGAACTGTAACTACACTTTTTTTTATAAACCCCATTATTATTACTTTTCAAAATTCTTTGTATTGTATCCAAATGAGTTCTTATTTAAGAAATGAATGAAATGGTTGTAATCTTCAGAAATGACAATTATCAGTTTGATGTTTAATATTTTAGCCTTACTCATATTAAATAGATTCAGAGTAAAACTTTGATAAATAAATTTTTATTAGCCTGCTTGAAATTTAGAGTTAAGCATGTTTTAAGGTTAGACTGTCAATCATTCCCAAAATTTTTGATAGGAGGTTGATTTTAAAAAGCAAAAAAATTTAGTTTCTATTTTATGAATTGATTTTTATTTAAAATTTGTAGAATAATGACTCCATTTACCCAATAAAGACACATGGTTTGTAGTTATTTAATTCCCCATAGGGAGCCATAATCCCAAGTTGGAGCCAATGTTAAGACATAGAATAGAATTTCATAAAAAAATTATTTTCTTCCCAGTCTTTCATTCCTTGGTAAATTTTTAATTTTGTTTTGATTCAAAGTATTTTTTTTTTAATATCATATTAGTCTTTTTAAAATATTTTTTCGTTTTATTAGGTTTAATTCTATCTACATATAGTTTATTATTGTTATTTGTTAATAAGTTATGATTTATTAAGTTAGGAATTTATAAATATATAGTTTTACGAATTATATATATATATATATATATATATAACTTTATTGTGATATGGTGACATGGAGGGTGTAATCTAGTCCATTGATTAAAAGGTGAGTACAATCAACGGTCCGCGCATATTAAAAATGAACGAAGGTTAACCAAAGTGACCCCGCACGTAGTGATGTCACAAGGAATACCACCTGTGCGACACGTCATGAAATCAAGTCACAATGTGATTCACCAAACCACTCGTCGCATCACGTGGTGTATAAAATAAAACTGCTTACCATTTTTTGAAAATCGTCGATGTCAGGTAAATAATTACGGTTTGAATTTTATTTTATTTTTGTAATCTTGTTTTGTTTTCTTAATCATCTTTTTAGGTTTAAATAAAACAAAAGGATATTTTTTATTTTCCCATTGGCATTTGACTGTCACTGTTATGAGCATGGGAATCTTAATCAGACAACAGTATTTGATGAAAATTTTACCAACAAAACAAAGGGTTTCGTCAGTCAGCTTCCCAAGTAAGAGCTAAAAGTGTTTTTTTCCTTTTTCTTGTTAGCAAAAATGTCGAAATCATTAGTCTCAAACGAGACAAAATCCCTATTAAGTATAAATACCTTTCTAAAGGGCAGAGATTCCCATATTTTTTATCCTAAAGTTTCTGTTGATCTATATGAGCTGCATAATCTGGCCCAAACTAGGTATACATAATTGAATGACTCTTTTAATATTTGGGGTTTGAACCTGGCCCAATTTAATGTTCCTCAAGTTTATAATTTCCCAGAATTCATACATTGGTGTGCTCAAAGATACATTGCATCCACTATGTAACATCCCCCCAAAATAAATTATTTTTAAGTCTGAAAATGCTTAGGAATTTATTTTCGTTTTTGGTAAATTTGAAATTGGAAAATTATTGCCATTTATGGCAATTCCAAATTTTGAATTTAGTTAATTGTAAATAATGATTATAACTACTGGGAAAAGATCTGATTTGACCAAACTAACTCTTTGACTATGCCACTTGTAAGAAACAAATATTTTTATATTTATTGTTGATGGACAAATGAAACAACCATGTTAAAATCAACTGACCATGACTCCATGAGTGGGGAACATGTTGGAATTACCTCAGGGCTGATTGTTACAAGTGGCAAATCAAGAATTTGGCCATTGGCAGAACCTGAAAAATTAGGGATTTGGAAAGCTGCGAAAATTCACATGGGGAAAAGACCTAGGCACAATTGCTTTTGGATATATAGCATATGGGAGGAGGCAGGACGTTGCCTAGTATGCTGGGGAAAATAATAATCTCTTGTTGTTATGAACACTGATTTCTAAGTGTGAGTCAAGGAGAAGTTTATGAGAACTGAAGAAGGACTATAGCTAAGGAGGAGTTCTGGAGTTCGCCCTCATGGATTCATGGTCAGGCTATGTTAAGGTCCTAACCCGCACATAGGTAGATCAATGTAATCAGATGTAATAAAGGTCAATATTAATAAGACCTTTCAATAAAATAGAATAAGGCGGATGTAAGAAGACCTAATAGAAGCTTCCGCTTCTAGAAGGATTTTCCTCTAGATGCTTC
>JZKD02S0229549.1:0-13207 GCA_000966675.3 Picea glauca
AATATTATGCTCAAGCATTCCTTGTTGAGCTTACAGAGTGTTCAGTAACTCTGTAAGTGTCTTATCCTTGACAGTTCTCTTCTCTATGAACTCAAAAGAGAGTTCACTTTGTGCATGACTTTAACTTTCTCAATGCCCGTGTGGCATAGCTCTACAAAATCCTCAACAATTATGTTCTCTCTTTTCTTTCTCTGCACAATCTTCAGTAACCTTGAGGCTCCCCTTTTGAGTCTGTAAACTATCATGGTGTTCCCTCTTGACATGTTCTCCTATGAACTCAGTTTGATATTCAGATGCGCACTCCTTGTGTTGGCTACAGAGTTTCAATACTCTGTTGTGCACTCCTTGAACAATATAAAGAACTGAGAAACAATTCCAACAAAATCACATATAGAGAATTATATCTATCCATGCAGATGAAATCTAACACATACATGTACAACATACATCCATAAACACACAAATGACATTCACTCATAAACATAAAAACACACACATAACTATATGCAAGGAAAATTTCTTTGTATTAATCTCAGAATGTCTATACAGTTGTTTACAAAGACTGGACTGCAACAGAGTCTTAGTTCTCCCCTCTCATGAGCTATATACTCACTCATCTACATGCTAGATCTCTAATCTCTTACCTTCCTAATGAAATTTGATACAAAGATATTTTTTACAAAAGAGGGGATTCTTGAGCTCTCCCTCCAACTCACCTACTCTCCTTAATTATATTGAATTTACATTCAATGGTTGTCTAGTCTAGATTGGATCTAGATATCAATCATCCTTTTAGCCATTAAAGGTGACACCAACTCTTTCCTGCACAAAGGCATGGCTTTGGCTCTTGTATACTTCCAAACAATTAATTGCATTAAATTAGAATTTTGAAATTTGAAAACAAGGGGAAAATGAGAGGGTTGGCACCTCTCCCCTCCTTGAATGTGCGTTGATGTGTTGTCTAGCTGGTGCATTGCTGAGGTGGAGGGATGATCCTGCATCATACTCCACTGTTGTAAAAAATTCATGAGCTCCTGCTCATGAGCTTCCTATCTTTGTTGAAATCATTTTGGATCCCAAACTATCCTCTGAAGTTGTCATCTTGCTCCACTATTATGTTGTTGTTGTTGTTGTTGCTTCTTCTCTGCTGCTATGAAAGGCTCTCCTCTTCTCAGCTTCTCCTTGATGGAAGTCTCTTATGCTGACCTCAACATGAATATTATGATCTCCTAAATCACCTCATCCAGCTACTCAATAAGTTGGATCTTATTTTTCAGCCTGCTCTATTGCACCTCCTCCTTATTAATGGGTAGATCAAGATGATCTCCCTTGATTCTGTCATCTTTTATGGCCTTAGATTTCCACCCTGTTGCAAAATCTAGTTTTGTAGTATCATCACTAATTTTTTGCTCAACTTCTTCCTCTGACATATTTTCTTCTTCCAGTTCTCCTACTGGTTCAGCTCCAGCTTCCTATAGCTGCTCCTCAGACTGGAATTTTTCTCCCTCTTTTTCTACTGGCTTTAGTGTTGCAGTCATCTTCTGTTCAGCTTCCTGGCTGAAATGTCTGAGAAATTACGTGGAATTCTCTCCTCCTGCAATCTGCATAACTGTCTCCTGGAAACCATCTTCTGGTTCTGGATTGTTCAACCAATCCTCCAACATCTCCAAATCCTTCTCCCATGGAATGAGCATCTTAACTGCATGCTCTTCTTATTTTTTGGGGGCATACATTAGTATATGCTCCTTCTCCTCCTCTATGATAGTCATTGTTGGTTGTCTTTGTTCTTTTGTTGCATCTGCAACACATGCTTTGGCCTTAACTAGGCTTCTTGGTAGGAATATCTCAATTCCCACCAATGATCATAATACTCCTCTGATCCTCCTCTATCAGCACACCTTGCTGATCCAAACTCATCTTTGAGATCCTTTATTCTCCCTTGCCCACCTGGAAATTTGGGATTTCACTTCTGCCATCCTGGAAGTCTATGAGATCAACTGATCTCATCTCATTGCCCACTTGAAAATCTGAAATTTCATCACTACCCTCCTGGCAGTTCATGAGATCCTTTGATATCTTCTCTTCCTCATCACTGAGGTTTTCAACATGCCTCAGCCACCTCCTCAACTCTTGTTGTTGCCTTTTGGACAACAAATTCTAGACGAGCCAATTAACTTTCCTCTTCAAGGGCCATTCATATGTCCAGTGCACCTTCGCTTCTTGTTGTTGCATCTTCAATTCTAGCCTCTCCATCCTTGCTCTTATCCCATTAAGCTCCAGATTCGTCTATGGATTGTATTTATTATTGTGTTCTTCTCTCTGACCACATTCTTGGCCTTCAATAGCCATTTCCACCTTATGTTTTCCCTTCTAACAAGTCTTTTTTTCACTCTAAAACTAAGAGAATCTCCAGTGTCTCTTTCGCCTGAAATCTACAGACAAAAATTGTGCTCTGATACCACCTTATGGTATTAGAGTATCTCCTTTATCTCCTTTCCTCTTTTTCCTGATGTCTATAAGAAAAAATCATCTCTGATACCACCTGATGCAACACCCCCACCTTGGTGGGGTTTTCTAACCTTCCGGTCAATGGATCTTCAAAATTCCTGAGCTGAAGAAGCTCTTCGGTTCCTTGCCAGAACCTCCATGAAACAAATCCATAGGTCCTTATGAAACTTTGCCCACTCGAACTAGTACCGAGCGCAAGCTTCCTCTACATGACCACTGACTATGACCACACACCTATCCAAAAGGCACTTCATGATTTCAGGACCTCGGTCGGTTTTTCTATGAATCACCTAACTCTTCTGATTCCTGAACTCTGACCTAAGAGCCTTATAGCGGGCACTAGCTCCTTCCCCTATTCTCCACTGATGTGACCTCCAGTTATGACCCGGGGCCCAACTCCCAAATACCTTGGGGCTTCATGCTTCGTGAACTCGAAAGTTGGTTCACCTCCCTTTCCCCGAAGTCTAAACCCCAAACTTCACTCGTGTCAGATCAACGTTCCTTGACTCCCCATGATCCAACAGTCCAGATCTCCACTTCGCGCTTTGGGACATTTGTGGACTACTCGACGCAGTTCTTCTGATTCACGACTCCACAAGTATTCTTATTTACAGCCACGTGCTCTCCTCATGATCAATTACTGTGATCAACTCGCAACTTTAGACTTCATGGGTTTCCGCAAGTGGCTTTCTCCCCTTTCCCAATTTCTGAATCGATGAATTCTTTGGGACCAGATATATGGTCCATGTTTCTCTCACCATCAACGATTGTGATCACTTTCATGAACTTGGACTTCACTAGTCCTCTCTTCTCCCAACTCTACTCTCCTACCTATGACTTCCCGATTTTTGAATCAGAGAAACGTTGATATTTCGCAACGTGTCCTGCCTCAATGGACAGTCATGATTGCCTCACGATTTTAGAATTCACGATTTTTCACTCTGCTCCTTGAAAATATTTTGACATCGTATTCCTCGAACTCTCGGATCTGCTTCCACCTATCCCCCCTTCATGATGAATGGTTTTGACAACCTTCAAAACTTCAGGAATTCATAATTTTGCTTCTCTTATGCACTTGAAAGGGTTTAATCCTGGTGCACTTACCTCTAGATCCAACAACTATTGGTCCATGCACTCAGATCCTATGGATGGGGTCTATTCCTCCTCTTGTGCACTCTTCTGAGTGTCTAGACATGAATTTGATGGCCTGATCTCTTTCTCTGCAACTAATCTGATGACAACTATCACTCCTCCTCCTGAGCTTTCACTTGCTTCCCTGACTTGGAAGAATGCAATCATTTCAAAGGATTCACCTTCGAACTACCTCCTACGAGCCCTGATGTATTGGGTCTTGACGATGTTTTCTCTCATGATATTTTTTCAATAGAATTTGACCTCGCCCTGTGATGCAGGAGCATCGTATAAATCCCAAGTGTGTGCCTAAAGCCAAGAATACATCTGGACGCGCATATGTAATTTGAAAATGTTTTTGTGAAAACATTTTGAAATTTAAAATCTTAGACATTAATGTAATGGACAAGAGGAATGTGCATTTGCATTTATATCTTGAAGATCCAAACTGATTTTGGGGCGTATGTTCCTATCCATGGATGTAATAGGNGCTAGAGAGTTTCAATACTCTGTTGTGCACTCCTTACACAACCTAAAGAACCCAGAAACAATTCCAACAAACTCACAGATAGAGAATTCTATCTATCCATGCAGATGAAATATAACACATACATCTACAACATACATCCATAAACACACAAATGACATTCACTCATAAACATAAAAACACACACAGAATCATATGCAGGGAAAATTTCTTTGTATTAATATTAGAATGTCTATACAGTTGTTTACAAAGACTGGACTACAAAAGAGTCTCATTTATCTCCTCTCATGAGCTATATACTCACTCATATACATGCTAGATCTCTAATCTCTTACCTTCCTAATGAAATTTGATACAAATATATTTTTTACAAAAGAGGGGCTTCTCGAGGTCTCCCTCTAACTCACCTACTCTCATTAATTACATTGAATTTTCATTCAATGGTTGTCTAGTCCATATTGGATCTATATCTCAATATTCCTGTCAGCCATTAAAGGCAACACCAAGTCTTTCCTGCACAAAGGCATGGCTTTGGATCTTCCATCCTTCCAAACATTTAATTGCATTAAATTAGAATTTTGAAATTTGAAAAGGAGGGGAAAATGATAGGGCTAACACCTCTCCCCTCCTTGAATGCACACTGATGTGTTGTCTAGATAGTGCATTACTGAGGTGGAGTGATTCTCCTGCATCATACTCCACTTCTGTAAAAAAAATCATGAGCTCCTGTTCATGAGCTTCCTAGTTCTGTTGAAATCTTCCTAGATCCCAAACTATCCTCTGGAGCTTTCCTCCTACTCCACTATTACGTTGTTGTTGTTGTTGTTGCTTCTTCTATCCTGCTATGACATGATCTCCTCTTCTCAAATTATCCTTGATGGCAGTCTCTTGTGTTGACCTCAACATCAACCTTCTTATCTCCTAAATCACCTCATCCACCTGCTCAATTGGTTGGCTCTTCTTTTGTAGCCTTCTCTACTGCACCTCCTCCTTATAAATGGGTAGATCAGGTTGATCTCCCTTGATTCCTTCATCTTTTGTGGCCTTAGCTTGCAACCCTGCTGCAAACTCTAGTTATGCAGTCTCATCACTGAGTTTTTTCTCAACTTCTTCCTCTGACGTATTTTATTCTGCCAATTTTCCTGGTAGTTCAGCTCCAACTTCCTCCAGCTGCTCCTCAGACTGTAATTTTTCTCCCTCTTTTGTTGTTGGCTTTAGTGCTGCAGTCATTTCTTATTCAACTTCCTGGCTGAAATTTTTGAGCAATTATGTTGAATGCTCTCCTCCTACAATCTGCATAACTGTCTCCTGGAAACCATCTTCTGGTTTTGGATTGTTCAACCAATCCTCCAACATCTCCAAATCCTTCTCCCATGGAGTGAGCATCTTAACTACATGATCTTATTCTTTTGTTGGGGTAGACATCAGTATATGCTCCATCTCCTCCTCTAGTCATTGTTGGTTTTCTTTGTTATGTTGTTTCATCTACAACACATGCTTTGGCCTCAACTAGGCTTCTTGGTAGGAATATCTCAATTCCCCCAATGATCATAATAATCCTCTGATCCTCCTCTATCAGCACACCTTATTGATTTGAACTCACCTATGAGATCCTTTCTTCTCAATTTCCCACCTAGAAATATGGGATTTCACTCCTACCATCCTGGCAGTCTATGAGATCGACTGATCTCCTCTCATTGCCCACCTAGAAATCTGAAATTTCATCACTACCCTCCTGACAGTTCATGACATCCTTTGATCTCTTCTCTTCCTCATCATTGAGGTTTTCAACATGCCTCATCCACCTCCTCAACTCTTGTTGTTTCCTTTTGGCCAACAACTTCTAGACTGGACACATAAATTTCCTCTTCAAGGACCATTCATATGTCCAATGTACCTTCACTTCTTGTTGTTGCATCTTCAATTCTAGCCTCTCCATCCTTGCTCTTATATCATTAACCTCCAAATCTGTCTCTGGACTGTATTTCTTCTTGTGGCCTTCTCTCTGACCACGTTCATGGCCTTCTGTAGCCATTTCCACCTTCTTCTTTCCCATCTGACAAGTCTATTTTTCACTCTACAACTGAGAGCATCTCTAGTTTCTCCTTCGCCTGAAATATACAGAAAAAAATTGTGATCTAATAGCACCTTATGGTATCAGACTATCTCCTTTATAGCCTTTCCTCTTTTTCCTTATTTCTACAAGAAAAAATCATCTTTGATACCACCTGATGCAGCACCCCCACCTCGGTGGGGTCTATTGACCTTTCTGTCAATGGATCTTCAAAATTCTTGAGCTGAAGCAGCTCTTCGGTTCCCTGCCAGAACCTCCATGAAACAAATCCACAGGTCTTTATGAAACTTTTCCCATGTGAACTAGTACCGGGCACAAGCCTCCTCTGTGTGGCCAATGGTTGTGACCACACACCTGTCCAAAAGGTGCTTTGTGATTTCAAGACCTTGGGCGGTTTTACTACAAGTCACCTTACTCTTCCGATTCCTGAAATCTGAACTAAGAGACTAGCGGGTGTTATCTCCTTCCCATATTCTCCACTGATGTGACCTCCAGTTACGACCTGGGGCCCAACTCCCAAATACCTCGAGGATTCTCTTTTCGCGAACTCAAAATTTGGCTCACCTCCCTTTCCCCAAGGTCCAAACCCCGAACTTCGCTTATGTCAGAACAATGGTCCTCGACTCCCCACAATCCAATGGTCCAGATCTTCACTTTGTGATTTCAGACATCTACGGACTGCTCAATGCAGTTTTTTCGATTCGCAACACCATGAGTCTTCTTATCTTCTTCCATGTTCTCTCCCCACGATCAATGTCTGTGATCAACTTGTGACTTCAGACTTCATGAGTTTCTATGAGCAGCTTTCTCCCCTTTCCCGATTTCCTAATCAGTGAATTCTTCGGGACCATATATATGGTCCATGTTCCTCTCATGATTAATGGATGTGATCACTTTCATGAACTTATACTTCCCAAGTCCTCTCTTCTCCCGACTCTGCTTCTCCTACCTTCAACTTCCCTATTTGTGAATCAGTGAAGTGTTGATCTTTCGCCACGTCTCCTGCCTCAATGGACGACCAGAATATTTCACTCTTCTCCTTGCAAATATTCCAAAGTTTGATTCCTTGAACTCTCTCATCTACTTCCACCTGTCCCCCCTTGACAATGGATGGTTCTAACAACCTTCAGAACTTCAAGACTTGGTAATTCCGCTTCTCCTATGCACTTTAAATGGTTTAAGCCTCGTGCACTTACCTATGGATCCAATGGTTGTTGGTCCATGTGCTTAGATCCAATGGATGGGGTCTATTCCTCCTCCTGCATTCTCTTCTAAGTGTCTATATGTGAATTTGATGGCCTAGATCTCTTTCTCTGCAACTGATCTGACGAAAGTTATCGCTCCTCCTCCTGATATTTCACTTGCTTCCTTGACTTGGAAGAATTCATTCGTTTCAAAGGATTCACCTTCGAAATATCTCCTGCGAGCCATGATGTATTGGTTCTTAATGATGTTTTCCCTCCTGAGATTTTGTCACTAGAATTTGACCTTGCCCTGGCGCACACTTGTGCTCTACATGTAACTTTGTACTACTCCTCCTGAGCTTCCAGACTTGGAATAAGTCTGACCCTTGTGCATTCTTTACACTATCTCTTCTGAAATTCTGAACTGGCTTAGACTCCTAAGGGATTCTACCCTTCTACATCTTTAAAAATAATTTTTGGTGCCCTCCTAGCACATTATATGCTCTACCCCCTGATATTTTGAACTTGAAACAAGTTCGTCTCCACGCACACTCCTTGTGCTTGGCTGGCCTTCAACTGGCTATCTTTCAACACTTTGTATGAGTGTTGGTATGGTGCACTCCTTGCATAGGTCTTCCTCTAGACTGTTCAACAACTCTGTTTCACCTTGAGGTTAAATTACTTAGACCTCAAAGGTCTCTACCCCTTCTGCTCCTTAAAGGGATATAAGTGCCCTCTTGGAAACTTATGCTCAAGAAATCCTCATTGAGCTTACAGAGTGTTCAGTAACTATGTAAGTGTCTTCTCCTTGAAATTTATCTTCTCTATGAACTTGAAACAAAGTTCAGTTTGTGGACGCCTTGCACTTGCTTGATGCCCACCTGGCAGAGCTCTACAAAATCCTTAGCAATTATATTCTCTATGTGCTTTCTTTGCACAATCTTCCCTCCAAGGTGTTCAGTAACCTTGAGGATCCCCTTTTGAGTATGCAAACTATCCTGGTGTTCCATCCTAACACGTTCTCCTCTGAACTTAGTTCAAGATTCAAATGTGCACTCTTTTCACTGGCTACAGAGTTTCAATACTTTGTTGTGCACACCTTGCACAACCTAAAGAACCCAAAAACAATTCCAGCGAACTCACAGATAGAGAATTATATCTATCTCTGCACATGAAATCTAACACATACATCTACAACATACATCCATAAACACACAAATGACATTCACTCATAAACATAAAAACACACACAGAACCATATGCAGGGAAAACTACTTTGTATTATTAATCTCAGAATGTCAATACATATCTTTACAAAGACTAGACTGCAACATAGTCTCATTTCTCTCCTCTCATGAGCTCTCTACTCTCTCATATACATGCTAGATCTCTAATCTCCTAGCTTCCTAATGAAATTTGATACAAAGATATTTTTTACAAAAGAGGGGCTTCTCGAGCTCTCCGTCCAACTCACCTACTCTCATTAATTATATTGAATTTACATTCAATGGATATCTTGTTCGGATCAGATCTAGATCTCAATCATCCAGTCATCCATTATAGGTGACACCAACTATTCCCTGCACAAAGGCATGGCTTCATCTCTTCCATCCTTCCAAACATTTAATTGCATTAAATTACAATTTTGAAATTTGAAAACAAGGGCAAAATGAGCGGGTTGGAACCTCTCCCCTCCTTGAATGCGTGCTGATGTGATTTCTAGCTAGCATATTATTGAGGTGGAGTGATTCTCTTGCATAAACATCTAGAGAAGAGAACTTATGAATTATACTAGCTAAAAACATAAAAAAACATAGGAAACCTAATCCAAAAGGGGCTAGTCAACACTGGGGTCAAGCCTCTACTTGTTCTATCTAACTTGCTTGGTGTCTTTTCTTAGCTTGCCTCTGTTTGAGATAGCCTATTTGATATGCTCAAGAAAAGTCATCATAATCTCCACTCGGTGCCACTGCTCTTTTTCCTTGTGTTGCATGTCCTCGATTCCTCGCTTGATGGTGCTCTTGATGTCATCGATTCCTTGCTTCATGGAATCTATAGACTCCTCGAGACATTTCCATGCACTGCAACAAGAGAAAGTCAAAGAGGGCGGAGGAGGTGGAGTTGAGTCAAAGGAGGAGGTGGGGTAGTCGGAACAAGGAATGGGGGAGGATGAAGAAGAGAGGGGAGTTGAGTGAACGAGGGAGGTGGAGGTGATGGGAGGTGTAGGTGGAGGTGGATGTGGACGTTGGCAAGGGGGAGACAGATTGAGCATTGGAGAGAAGTCGAGGGAGTTNCTTCTGTAGCCATTTCCACCTTCTTCTTTCCCATCTGACAAGTCTATTTTTCACTCTACAACTGAGAGCATCTCTAGTTTCTCCTTCGCCTGAAATATACAGAAAAAAATTGTGATCTAATAGCACCTTATGGTATCAGACTATCTCCTTTATAGCCTTTCCTCTTTTTCCTTATTTCTACAAGAAAAAATCATCTTTGATACCACCTGATGCAGCACCCCCACCTCGGTGGGGTCTATTGACCTTTCTGTCAATGGATCTTCAAAATTCTTGAGCTGAAGCAGCTCTTCGGTTCCCTGCCAGAACCTCCATGAAACAAATCCACAGGTCTTTATGAAACTTTTCCCATGTGAACTAGTACCGGGCACAAGCCTCCTCTGTGTGGCCAATGGTTGTGACCACACACCTGTCCAAAAGGTGCTTTGTGATTTCAAGACCTTGGGCTGTTTTACTACAAGTCACATGACTCTTCCGATTCCTGAAATCTGAACTAAGAGCCTAGCGAGCGTTATCTCCTTCCCATATTCTCCACTGATGTGACCTCCAGTTACGACCTGGGGCCCAACTCCCAAATACCTCGAGGATTCTCTTTTCGCGAACTCAAAATTTGGCTCACCTCTCTTTCCCCAAGGTCCAAACCCTGAACTTCGCTTATGTTAGAACAATGGTCCTCGACTCCCCACGATCCAATGGTCCAGATCTTCACTTTGTGATTTCAGACATCTACGGACTGCTCAATGCAGTTTTTTCGATTTGCAACACCATGAGTCTTCTTATCTTCTTCCATGTTCTCTCCCCACGATCAATGTCTGTGATCAACTCGTGACTTCAGACTTCATGAGTTTCTATGAGCAGCTTGCTCCCCTTTCCCGATTTCCTAATCAGTGAATTCTTCAGGACCATATATATGGTCCATTTTCCTCTCATGATTAATGGACGTGATCACTTTCATGAACTTATACTTCCCAAGTCCTCTCTTCTCCCGACTCTGCTTCTCCTACCTTCAAATTCCCGATTTGTGAATCAGTGAAGTGTTGATCTTTCACCACGTCTCCTGCCTCAATGGACGACCACAATATTTCACTCTTCTCCTTGCAAATATTCCAAAGTTTGATTCCTTGAACTCTCTCATCTACTTCCACCTGTCCCCCCTTGACGATGGATGGTTCTAACAACCTTCAGAACTTCAAGACTTGGTAATTTCGCTTCTCCTATGCACTTTAAATGGTTTAAGCCTCGTGCACTTACCTATGGATCCAATGGTTGTTGGTCCATGTGCTTAGATCCAACGGATGGGGTCTATTCCTCCTCTTGTATTCTCTTCTAAGTGTCTAGATGTGAATTTGATGGCCTAGATCTCTTTCTCTGCAACTGATCTGACGAAAGTTATCGCTCCTCCTCCTAATATTTCACTTGCTTCCTTGACTTGGAAGAATTCAATCGTTTCAAAGGCTTCACCTTCAAAATATCTCTTGCGAGCCATGATGTATTGGTTCTTAATGATGTTTTCCCTCCTGATCTTTTGTCACTAGAATTTGACCTCGCCCTGGCGCACACTTGTGCTCTACATGTAACTTTGTACTACTCCTCCTGAGCTTCCAGACTTGGAATAAGTCTGACCCTTGTGCATTCTTTACACTATCTCTTATGAACTTCTAAACTGGCTTAGACTCCCAAGGGATTCTACCCTTCTACATCTTTCAAAATAATTTTTGGTGCCCTCCTAACACATTATATGCTCTACCCCCTGAACTTTTGAACTTGAAACAAGTTCGTCTCCACGCACACTCCTTGTGCTTGGCTGGCCTTCAACTGGCTATCCTTCAACACTTTGTATGAGTGTTGTTATGGTGCACTCCTTGCATAGGTCTTCCTCTAGAGTGTTCAAAAACTCTGTTTCACCTTGAGGTTAAATTACTTAGACCTCAAAGGTCTCTACCCCTTCTGCTCCTCAAAGGGATATAAGTGCCCTCTTGGAAACTTATGCTCAAGAAATCCTCATTGAGCTTACAGAGTGTTCAGTAACTATGTAAGTGTCTTCTCCTTGAAATTTATCTTTTCTCTGAACTTGAAACAAAGTTCAGTTTGTGGACGCCTTGCACTTGCTTGATGCCCACCTGGCAGAGCTCTACAAAATCCTTAGCAATTATATTCTCTATGTGCTTTCTTTGCACAATCTTCCCTCCAAGGTGTTCAGTAACCTTGAGGATCCCCTTTTGAGTATGCAAACTATCCTGGTGTTCCATCCTAACACGTTCTCCTCTGAACTTAGTTCAAGATTCAAATGTGCACTCTTTTCACTGGCTACAGAGTTTCAATACTTTGTTGTGCACACCTTGCACAACCTAAAGAACCCAAAAACAATTCCAGCGAACTCACAGATAGAGAATTATATCTATCTCTGCACATGAAATCTAACACATACATCTACAACATACATCCATAAACACACAAATGACATTCACTCATAAACATAAAAACACACACAGAACCATATGCAGGGAAAACTACTTTGTATTATTAATCTCAGAATGTCAATACATATCTTTACAAAGACTAGACTGCAACATAGTCTCATTTCTCTCCTCTCATGAGCTCTCTACTCTCTCATATACATGCTAGATCTCTAATCTCCTAGCTTCCTAATGAAATTTGATACAAAGATATTTTTTACAAAAGAGGGGCTTCTCGAGCTCTCCGTCCAACTCACCTACTCTCATTAATTATATTGAATTTACATTCAATGGATATCTTGTTCGGATCAGATCTAGATCTCAATCATCCAGTCATCCATTATAGGTGACACCAACTATTCCCTGCACAAAGGCATGGCTTCATCTCTTCCATCCTTCCAAACATTTAATTGCATTAAATTACAATTTTGAAATTTGAAAACAAGGGCAAAATGAGCGGGTTGGAACCTCTCCCCTCCTTGAATGCGTGCTGATGTGATTTCTAGCTAGCATATTATTGAGGTGGAGTGATTCTCTTGCATAAACATCTAGAGAAGAGAACTTATGAATTATACTAGCTAAAAACATAAAAAAACATAGGAAACCTAATCCAAAAGGGGCTAGTCAACACTGGGGTCAAGCCTCTACTTGTTCTATCTAACTTGCTTGGTGTCTTTTCTTAGCTTGCCTCTGTTTGAGATAGCCTATTTGATATGCTCAAGAAAAGTCATCATAATCTCCACTCGGTGCCACTGCTCTTTTTCCTTGTGTTGCATGTCCTCGATTCCTCGCTTGATGGTGCTCTTGATGTCATCGATTCCTTGCTTCATGGAATCTATAGACTCCTCGAGACATTTCCATGCACTGCAACAAGAGAAAGTCAAAGAGGGCGGAGGAGGTGGAGTTGAGTCAAAGGAGGAGGTGGGGTAGTCGGAACAAGGAATGGGGGAGGATGAAGAAGAGAGGGGAGTTGAGTGAACGAGGGAGGTGGAGGTGATGGGAGGTGTAGGTGGAGGTGGATGTGGACGTTGGCAAGGGGGAGACAGATTGAGCATTGGAGAGAAGTCGAGGGAGTT
>JZKD02S0229571.1:13397-39314 GCA_000966675.3 Picea glauca
AGGTAAGTTTAAGCTTAAAATCTTATAAATATAAGTTTAATTTTAAATGGATTTATGTTTATAAATAAATTTGATTTTAAATGGATTTATGTATTCATTTTGTTAAATTGATTAAATAATGATATCTATTTTAGTAATTTAATTTAATTCCAAAATCATGGAATGTTTCGTTTTCTAATATATATATATTTTTAATGAATTTAATTTTTTAATAATAAAATGACATGGTTTAAAAAAATTATATATGCTATTACAAATATCAAAAGAGACAAGATTAAGAAAGATTAAATATTTCTTAATTTTCATAATTTAACTTTTGTTAATCCAAGGTTAAATAGAATTTTCAACTTCTTCAAAAATTAATTTGGGCAATGAATCCCTTCTGTATGAAAGAAAGTTTTTGTGGCAATCTAAATCATTAAAACCCCTATAGCATCATCCTTCGGCTTCTTCATTTTGATGATGAAATTTTATTGATTATCCTTAGGGTCTAGAACCACAACTTTTGTAAAATGCCAAAACACTTTACTCTTGTACTAACATGCCATAGTTGTGGCCATTCAAAGCCATAATTTCTTTCTTATAACTCATAATCACTCTATAGACCCTATTCCAATTTGCAAGTCGAAACCCTGTGTCAATCTAACTATGAGATTCAACTCAATAGGAGTGCATGGTAGTGACAACCTCCAAATGACTTGTAGACAATAGGATGGTCTCAAACCAATAGCTCAAATATGATGTTGGAGAACTGGGGAATTGTAGAAATGAAGAACAATGAATTACAAGAAGAGACAATGTCTAATGACATTGTTACAACACTGAAGTAGTGGAACACAAGTGAGAATGGTTTTGTTGATACTAAGAGGAGGAGTAAATCAATATCAAGTACAATTTATCACTTGTATAACTTTACTTTCCAATCAAATAATATATCCAATAAAGAGCATAAGAAGAGATACACAATGCACAATAGATATAAGTCAAAATCCACTGAATGTTTTCTTATGTAATAAAATATTTCATTCAAAGGAAGCTACAAATTCCAAGTTCTCCAGCTCCAACTAGAAGGAGAACCCAACCCCCTAATTTCCATGCTCCAACCTGAAAGAATCTCCAACTCTCTATATTTTCCAGCACCAACTGGAAGGAGACTACAACCCCCTTTCCTTTCCCCTTCCTTCCACCCTTGAATATAAATGATAGAATCAACGTGTCATTGTCACTATCATTGTTACATCATCATCATTAAACTCGGTCCACTTAGAAATTGGGTCCACATAGAAACTAGGTTCACATAGACTATCATTGTCACTGTCACTGTCTTTGTGACTATCATTGATACATCCTCATCATCAAACTGGGTCCACTTAGAAAATGGGTCCACATAGAAATCATAGGTCCACACATAAACCCCAACAACCACATAGAACCTTGTGCAAAGAATCAACCTTTCATACTATAGTGAGCCCATAACAATGATCAAAACATCGCCATAAGACTAGAAAATATCCTTCATAAGAGCTCCTTATCCTCCTAGTTTCTTCACTCCAAACTTGTACTAAGAAATAACTAGCTTGGATGCTCTAAAAATCACAAAATCCATCCTATATTTATAGTAGTTATGTCCCTATTTTCAGTTTTTGGGACAACCCGACTGAACTATCCTTAATTTTATGGCTGGGTTGTCGGACGAAAAAATTCATATCTCCTCATTCCTTGGGAGTTAGAGGGACTTCCATATACCATTGGAAATCTATCAGAATAAGGTTTTGAACCATGTAACTTGTTCTTCCATTTAAGTTTTTTATGTAGGGTAAAAATTCCCTCAAAGATAGGGTATCCAAATTGATCACAAATAATGCTTTCAACAATCTCCATCTTGCAATCTTTATCTTGGATATCTGTAGGATTCTTCACTTGATTGTAGGGAATTATAGACCACACCTATGCATATTCTTGTGAGATTATTCAAAACATCTTTTGTACTCTACTTATTCAAGCAATTGTAGGCTTCTTAACTTCGTTTAGGGTTTACAACAATGAAAACCAATTTTCCAACAATCTCTCCCTTTGTCATTGATGGCAACACTCATGCTCCCATTGTCATCCTGCTTTCCCCCTATCGACATGCTCTTGATTTTTCTCTACCCCTTTGACGTCAATGGTAAAGGGTGATTCTTTTCTTTGGGTTTTCTCCCCCTGAACATGTGGCACTCAATAATACTTCTTCTTTCTTTTCTATCTGCTTTTCCTTTCTTTCATTGTTATGGTCCTTGGATATTTTTCTTGTGACTTTAATTTTCTCTCTTCTGTTTGTCTAGGATGTATATGTTATTTGGTCTTCTTGTCTCTTTTGCAACCAATTTTCCCGAGTCCTTTTCTCTGATTTCACATTTTAAAGAATCAAACTTGAGAGTGTATCCTTTATCACATATTTTGTTGACACTGAGGAGATTATGCTTCAGATATTCAACCAATAGGACATTTTCTTCTTTTACATTTTCACTTCCAAGATTTACTACACCTTTTCCTAGTATTTTGACAGAGGAGTCATCTCCAAATGCAACACTGCCACCCTTTTTATTTAATCTTATGAATTTGTTTTGGTCCACAGTCATGTGTGTTGAGAACCCATTGTCTATGTACCATTCATCTTCTTCTTCTTTATCTTCAACGGTCACTGTTATTCGAAAATTTCCTTGTCTTGAATTCTCTTTCCTTTTCCATATTGTAGTTGGTTTTATGATAGGAGAATCTTCTTTCATATCTATGCAATCTCATTATTTGTGACCAATATTATTTCATTTGTAGCATATGATATTTTGATCCATCAATGGATCAAATGCATTGTAATTTCTATTGTCATATCCATAAGCACTTCCAAATCTATTGTTTGCATAACTGTTCATTGGATATCCATAATCATTTATGTTTCTCACATAGTTGTTTCTTGCATTGATTTTTCTCAATGCATAACGACCTTGAATTTGATTATATCCATAATCTAATTCCTTTTCTCACAACCTAGGAATTTATATGATGAGTGGAATGCGCACATGGCCTAACTGCATAAGACTACATTCAACATTGAACAAAATTTCCATCAACCATAACAAAGCATGAGAATACTTCATTATTTTTTGCTCCTCTTCATTTTCACTTGATCTTGATAAGGAGTTGTGGAATTTGGAAACCCTAATATACTTGGAGTGCTTGAAGTGGGGATTCTTCTCACAATCTAGGCATGAAAGGGATGAAAATAGAGAGAACCTTCCATTTCACATGCTCATTTAATTTGTTAAATGGGGATAAATTATAATTTTACAAATTAACTACATACACTTCTCAATGCCATCCCAAGCCCATATTTTCGAGAATCATTGGGTGGTGTTGAAAAAAACGGTTTTTCTTATTGATGGGACTTCATGTGTCTATGATTTTTTGGATAACCTAAGTGAAAAAAATGACACACTTAGAAGTCATTTATAAGTTAATTAAAAATTGAACAAAAAAAATAACACACATATCTCGAAATAGAACAACAAATAACAAACATACCACATACTTGTCTACATAGCTATGGTCATTCAAGTAGACCATTAGGATCACTTCTAATACTAATAGTCACCATTAAATTCTCATGCTTATATTAAGGATGGAAGTATCGTACCTTTGATGAGTTTGTCCTTGTCATTTTTTGTAGTTGGAGGATTGTACCAACAACTAAGTTCATAAAGTGGTATACAACTTCACCCAGTATATAATATTAACATACATAACCTCCTTTCTTCTATATTCTTTCATCATGTGTTAGATATTCTCCTTTAATCATCGTCGACCCAATTCAAAACTAGATGCCTTCGGAGTATGATATTGAGATAATAAGGATCTACTTTCCCTCTAAGCTACATGCCAACGAATAGGTACCCCATTCATTACCTTTTGGGGAACCCACTACGTATATGTGCCTTGTAAAAAATGGAATACCAACATGTTGGTCCACTAAATGAACAAATCAAACAAAATTCACGCTAGTTATTCAAAATTAATAGAATATTCATTGAACTTTGTTGTACGAGATCTAAGATGTGATCATAATTTGCTGAAATATTTTATTGGTCCTCCTACAATTAGGATAATTCCATAGTTATACGTTGACCAATGAGGAATGGCACATGGTCCCATCTATAAATCTAGTTTGTGGATTCACAATCATCCCATTCATTATTACTACATGGGCCATAGAAGCAAGAGAGTTTCTCATCCATGTTTCAACTATTGAATTGTATGTTCTTTGAACGGAATGAAATCCATAAGTGCCCTAGATTGTTTTTCATTCATATGACTATGATCGATCTACATTGACCACCTCCAAAAAATATCTATGTACATGTCCTTTCCTGGTTGATTGGTATTCTTTCCTTCTTGTTCCCTATTTCATTAATGAAGAACACCATTCAACAATGGATTACACAAATCCATCATCTTCTATTCATCCACAACAACTTGTCTTGATGAAATAGTCATTAGAGGTTCACTAGAGGTCTAAACTAGATTGGACTATATTGAAATCATGTACTTTTCTTGTGTTGATGGAGGAGAAACAACATTGGTATCTATTACACTAGAATTTGGATTTCCCTCTACTAAAATCCTACATTCGTTCATACCTAAACTTTCCTTTTCTCTTTCTTTGATTACATTTTCAACATTTTTTTCTTTCATTGAAGACTTTCTACCTCAATTATGTAGGTTCATGTTGATGTGTTTTCCTAACTCCCATCAACTAGGTGATTGGGGTTCATACTTGAACCTATGTCTCTCTCAAATGGAGATCAAAATTTTGAAATTTGGAAAGTACTAGATAACCTTCACATATTAATCATGAAGACCCAATAAGTTTTAAATATTTCACAATCTGTTTTAGTGTTGCAGTTCTTCTTCATAGTAGAGACAATGGGGATGGTTTCTCTTTTCAACGAAATATAAGAAAATAAAAGGACACAAAAATAAGTTCATTATTTGTTTTCATCCTCTCATTTGATATCCCTATGTGTTAGCTTTGTCTATCATTTTACAGAACAAAAAACAGAGGTCATATACCTAAGATATTGCCAATTTTATCCCACACTCTGTGATACCCTAACACTTAGTCATTTATGATTTAACATTTAGTTGATTATTTTCATCCTAAATGACCCTACTCTTCTGTATACTGTTGTCTTATACTTAATTGATTTTTCGATCATCTCTTGTGCAGAGAACTTTGCATGAATCTACCTCTGCACAACTCATTTATCCGCACAATTCGAAAAATCATCTCTTGTGCAAAGAACTTTGCATGAATCTACCTATGAAAAACTCATTTCTCCGCAAAAATCCTTTCTCCATAACCTCAATTTTTCCCTCTGCATTCCTCAAGTTGTACCCCTTAACTCTCCATACTTAGTCATTTTCAAGGATTTCCCTTAACTTTCTACACTTGGTTGATTTCCATACTTTCCATTTCCATTTCCATACATTTAGTCATTTTCAACTTTTTTATTTCTTTACATTGGCTATCTTCTGCACTCCTTATTTGTAGATGATTTAAAAATAATAACCCAACATCTTGGTCACACATTTTTGTTGTTCTTCTGAATATAGTCTTTGTTCCAAGAAGTATTTAAGACTATCATGATTTGTTTTGACCTTGAAGTGCATACCTATTAGGTAAGGGAACCATTTCTTCAATGCATGTAGTACTTCCATCATTTCCTTCTCATAAATGGGCTTGTGTAAGTATTTTCCCTTGAGTGGATGACTTTCAAAAACAAGGGGCCTTCCTTCTTGCATTAGAATAGCACCACTGCCATTTCTCGAGGCATCACATTCCATAATAAAGGTTTTTGTGAAGTCTGGTGTGGTCAAGACAGGAGCTTTTCACATCGCCTCTTTAAGATGTTCAAAATTGAGTTGCCTCTGGAGTCCATGAAAATGCATCCTTATTAGTTAATGTCATTAAATGTGTTGCTATTCTTCCATAGTTCCAAACAAACTTGCGGTAGTATCCTGTTAAACCCAAAATCCTCTAAGATTCTTCAATGTTTTGGGAATCATCCATTCCATCATGGTCTTAATATCGTTATTGTCTACCTTGACACCTTCATGAGATACAATATGACCCAAATACCCTACCTCCTTCACCCCAAAGAAACATTTGGATGGTGTTGGAAGCAGGCCAAAGTAGAAAGAAAGATGATTTTGGGAAAGAAAGCATGCACGAGGAAAGTGACAGCTGGAAGGAAGAACAACATGCATGCATGCAGGGAAGACCTAACGACGGTAGGGTTAGGGTTTTGGTAATGTATTGTAATGGACAAAGATCCAAAAAATGTATAAAAATCGATACTTAGGTATCATAGGGGTGGGGATTGTCTAGAGATAAGTTGTTATTATAGAGAGAGCTATTGTAGCGAGTCGATATGTAATATTTTGTTGCATGATATATTTTGTATAAGCTGTTGAGCTAGAGAGGACGGAGAAGGGTAAATATTTAGGGTTAAATAGCCGGCTGAGGAGCCTGGTGCGATCTAGTGCGCCTCACATAGATCTTACCCGACTATGAAGGATTGTAAAGCACGTGGTGTTGTAGATGTGAAAATACTATAATAAAAGAGCCAAGAGCCAGATCTTTGTGGACATAGCCCAGGAGAGGGTGAACCACGGTAACATATTTGTTATGTGATGAATGCATGCATATCTTCATTGTCTTCAGTAGTTATTGTTATGTTTAATGAATGCGTTGTTATATTTCCTTCTTATTTGCAGGTGGTTAAGTATATTGTGTTTACAATTTATAATGATGGTTCAATATACAATTCTCATATCTCACACTCAATCCTAGGCTGTAAACACCTGAGTATTATAGCCACCCATTAAAGCTATCTCGGGTGAGACTGTGCAACGCATTCTGTGTGATGTGTTTCCTTCTGGTTTACCAGGAGGGCCGATAGTTTTAGAGGATTTGTTGGAAACCCGAACATACATGAACCCTAGGTCAATAATATCAGACATAATAGATAGTAAGTATGTAGTAACCAACAAATGGTTCTATTTTCATTAGTAGGAACATGAGAGGATTGAGTAGATGAGATAGGTTGAGCAAGAGAAGAGTAAAGAAAAGAAGAAATCAATGAGCTACTAGAAGGGGATGTTGAGACCATGGAATCCCACAAAAGCATAGATCGAAATATGGTTAAGAGAAAAAGAGTTGGAGTTTGCATAGAAAGACAACACAAACCCTAGAATAATACCCCGCAAATATCTGGATAAATACGTGTTTATTGATCTGCATGAAGTCTTTTTCTGTGATTTCCCACACTTATTGCAGGAGTGGATACTAAGGTTGAAGGATAACCGTGCAACGAATCGGATTAGACAGTTAAAGTGGACCCTAGTATAGATTGAGCAATTATAGTAGGTGAACAACAAATTCACCCGCGCAATAGACTTTTGTCTTGACAACATTGTGGCAGGTTTTATAACAAAGTTTGCAGTAGACACAACAAATTGGTATAGCGCAGCGAAGCAAGAGTTTCTATGTGGACCTCGAGGAAGGTATATTTGATTTTTGTATACTTCTAATAAGATAATTCTATATAAAAAAGGTGTAATGACAATGGAGTCAGACAACTAAAGTTCTCTATGTGCATGGGGGAAGGGGGGAAGAACTGACATAAAGAGGAGAAATGGAAGGAGGAAAGGATAAGGCAAAGAAGGAGGAACCCTTGGACCCAATTATGATGAATGATGACCAGATCAAGCAGATCATGGCGACAACTGGAAATATGTGTAGCACAGTACCCTACCAATACAAGGTGAATACCAAGAAGAGAGCCATAGCCGCGAGGGAATTCCTGGCGAGTGATGAGGAAGAGGTAGAGGATCTCTGGGTTGTGGAGAAGATTGAGGAAATCATGCACGCAACATATGAGAGGAATAAGAGAGGTCCAAGAATGTGAAGAGAAGGCAACAATCCTATCCATGTTAATGTCAGTGTGGAACCCATAAACCCATGTGCGACTAATACACCAAAGAGAACACCACCATTTAGACAACCAAAGTTCAGAAGCAGTTAGACAGCAGGAAGTACATCTACATAAGGAACAACAACTGGAGGAGTCAGTTCATGCAACACTAGTCAAGTATCTACACCGCGCTAAGGTAGTAGTTCAATGTTCAGAATGGCAGGACATGATCCCACCATCAAGTTTCCAGAATTTCGAGGAGAAGCAACAAAAGACCCTGAAAAACACGTGTTCATTCGTGCAAAGATATAGGAAGCAAAATAGATCATCGATGAGGACACCAAACTTGTGCAGTTAGCTATTACACTAAGAGACCACGCACTAGACTGGTACATGAGTCTAGACACAAAAAGTGCCCCTGGGACGACAAGTACACTGAAAAACATTAAGAAGTTACTGATAAATGATTTCCAGAAGCCGAGCTCAGAGGATCAATACATGAATGAGATGATAGAAATTCGACAAAAACTAGGAGAATCTGTTTGGGAAATTGACCAGCGATTCAAGCATTTAAAAGGAAAGATAAAGTATCTCACGACTGATATGCATCATAGGCACTTGTTCATCAATTCACTACTACCACACTTAAAATACCCATTGCGACAACAAAAGTTCTAGACGCAGGCAGAGGCTCTGCAGGAAGCCCTGCAACTGGAAGAAAATCAATATTAGCAGACAGACCCAACTATTGAAGAATTGAAGGAGGACTTGAAGAACTTAATGTTTCAGCTAAAGCAGAATAAAAGTAAGGACAAACAAGAAGTCGTTTGGTGTACTACATGCAGGATGGGAGGATAGCACAAGAATGAATGTCCAACATTCGCGCAATATATGGCACCAGGAATGCCAAATTCATTACCACCAGGAGGATTATGGTGCGGAATATGAAAGAAACCGAGTCACGATCCATATCACTGCATGATGATGCAGAAATACCAGACAGTCCCAAAGAGTTCATATTGCACCTTTTGCAATTCAGTAGGCCACGACGACAAATATTGTAGAACTATGGAGTTGATGCAAGAAAGGATATCATATGCATATAGAGTGTAGGCATAAATGATGACTGGGAAATCCACACCAATGTTTAATCCAGTACCAGCTCCATAAAACATTGCGCAAAAACAGTATAATACTGCACAACAACCATATAATAACGTGCAACCATAGTACAACATAGCACAGCCTCAGTACAATATCGTGCAATATAATCAAGTGCCTTAGTATAATGTGCCCAGAGTAGATCGAGCAGGCTAAAGAGGTGGAGGACGAACGAGAGGAGGTTTCAGACGAGGTAGAGGACCAGTGATATGTCACAATTGTCAACAACCGGGACATTATGCAAGAGAGTATGCTTCCACCAATGACTTGAGTGTATTTCCACGCATCAGATCATGACACAGAAGAATGCCCAACACTATTAGTAAACATCCAGGAAAAGAGGAACCAAAACAACTATTTCAACCGAAGAAAGGGATGAAGGATAGAACATCAATATAGTTACTCACAGAGGAGCTAAAACAGGAATCGATTCAGTCTGACAAGAGCTAGCACGAAACTAGTGGGTGAAGAAGAACGTCGAACCAAGGAAACGATTCGACGCAAAGAATGAGAAGGCGATATTTAAAGAAGCCAGACAAGAATTTCAGAAGGAAGACATGGTGACCACTTCAACTGCGCAACAAAGAAAGGTAGCACCAGAGTATGAGATGCCTCTAGTATTGGATCATACCAATGAAATACAACCCATGGGACAAGTAAGTACAATCAAAGGCTTCTTGCAATCATGTGTAAAAGTATTGAATGATCCATCATCTGTGAAAATATTGCAAAACATATTAGAAAAATGTAGTATCGAGACGGAAGGAAAACTAGAACAAAAGACAGGCAATCACCTACATACAATAAGAAGAACCAGTAGGGAGTTTAGACTGGATGCCAACATCAAAGATTTCAACATGGGAGATATCATACTGGATCTAGGATCTGATGTTAATGTATTACCAAGGAATACGTGGCAATGCATGGGAGAGCCCAGGTTAGTATATTCACCTGTTCAACTGAAATTAGAAAACTAGCATAGAGTTCTACCAATCGGTAGAATGAAAGGAGTGACAGTAAACTTGGATGCAGTGCACACTAAAGAAGATTTTGAAGTCATTGAAATAGTGGATGGAACAACACCATATCCAGTGTTGCTTGGTCTGGATTGGATGTTTGACAACCAGGCCATAATCAACTTGAAGACCAGGAAAATGACATTTGATTCAGGAGAATACAGGGTCATCGCACCATTAGACCCATAAGAAGGGGAGAGGTTTGTAGAACCTACTTGCCTAGACTTAGAGGGAATCATCCAGTTGTACAGAACGATTACGCACGATGAGGATTACATGAACCCAACTGCAGATGGGATACTCAGTTGGTGGAGCATTAATTCATGTGCAACAAACTCAAACACTGGTTTAGAGAACTGGAAACAATGATTACACGAAGTGTCCATGAGAAGATGTGCAAGAATAGACTGTGCAGTAAGATGGGTAGGCACATAAATAAGGGAACCACCCAGTTTCCACAGAATAAACGATTTGGAAACATTCTTGGCACAGTATGAAGATGAAGTCTTGGAGAATCAGAGACTGTTAGCACTTGACATAGCACTCAAGGCCACACCTGCAAGATGGTGGGGTGCACACAAAGAGACAATCACAGATTGGTACCAATGTAAGTGGTTACTGCGCATAAGGTTCGACACAGAACAAAAAAACAACAAGCAACAGAAGTATGATGGACAAGGGGCACCAGAAGAACACTTGGAGGAGTGTAGAATGCTATGGAAAATGACACCCCTAGAGGAATGGCCTCATAATTTTATACACACCCTAGAGGGCATACCAGTGAACTGGTATATAGACTAGGAATTATGCAAAGGAACTGTGACCTGGACGACATTGCAACATAATTTTATAGTCACTTTCTCATTCGAGCATGAGAACCCCAACATAGATGCCTCTATTAAACAAATAAGAGGAGTGATATTCATAAAATAACTAGAAGTAGAACTTATCACAAAAGAACAACAATGGAACAAACATACAGTTAAGGAACTGTTGTCATGTTACCATGTGAAAGAGGAAGCACCGGATGAAGACGATCCACGCGATATTCAAATTGAAGAAGCAGAAGGAGAAAGAGAAGTGGAGGAACCACTTATAGAATCATAAGTTATTGTCGCTTTGATCAAGGTAAATAAAGTCAACATTAGGACAATTGAGAATCCCAAAATGGCCAGCATTGGAGACTAATGGGATGAGAAAATAGTGGAAATAATAACAGATTTATTGCATGAATACAACAACCTATTTCCCACAACATTTACAAAGATGAAGGGTATAGTCGGAGAGCTAGGAGAAATGAAGATACCACTCAGACCTAAAGCAAGACCGATCAGACAACGACCATACAGATTTAACCCGGTATATAAGAAGAAGGTCAAAGCTGAGATCGATAGGATGCTTGAAGCTAGAATCATAAAACTGATTGAAGTATCAGAATGGATAAGCCCGATGGTAGTTCAGGACAAGAAACAAGGAGGAATAAGGATATGCGTCAACTTGAGGAAGTTGAATGATTCATGCCTACATGACCCATTCCCTACACCTTTCACAGATGAAGTATTAGAGATTGTAGGTAGACATGAAGCTTACTCATTTACTGATGGATTCTCAGGCTACCATAAGATCAAGATAGCACAGGAAGATAGATACAAGACCAGGTTTGCGGAAAAATGGTGATCCTACCAATACACAGTCATGTCGTTTGGACTGAATAATGCACCAACACTATTTTCCAGAGTAGTCATCGCCACGTTTAAGGATTTCATCCACCAATTTCGTGAAGTATACCTGGACAATTGGACAGTCTACAGATTGTTGAAAGACCATGTAGAAGTCTTGCAGTTGATGTTAGAGAGATGTAGGCAATGCCAGATATCACTGAACATAAATAAATTCATATTCGAAACACCGTTTGGGATACTATTGGGACATATAGTATGAAAACAAGGCTTATTAGTAGATCCTGCAAAGATTGTAGTAATTATTAACTTGTCACCACCTAAAATAGTCTGTTAGCTAAGAGCGACGTTGGGACACATAGGATACTATAGGAAATTCATCAAAGGATACGCATAGATTACTGCACCAATGGAAAAGTTGTTAAGAAATGATACAAAGTTTCAGTGGAATGATGAGTGTCAACACGGCCTGGATACCCTGAAGGAAAATATGGTCACCGCGCCCATATTAGTATTTCCAGACTGGGAGAAGACATTCCACGTGCATGTAGATGCATCAGCCATATCCCTTAGAGATATCTTTGTGCATCTAGGAGAGGGGGATTTGGATCACCCCATAGCCTTTGCAAGCAGAAAACTATCAAAATCAGAGCAGAACTATAACACTACAGAGAGAGAAGACCTAGCTATGGTCTACACACTGCAAAAGTTTAGACATTACTTATTGGGGAAACACTTTAAGATGTTCACAAATCACTCAGCCCTGAAATACCTAGTCAACAAGCCAATGTTGGGGGGGAGAATCTATCGATGGTTACTACTATTTAAAGAATTTGACTTTGAAGTAATAGTCAAGCCAGGAAAATTGAATGTAGGACCTAACCACCTATCAAGAGTCACGAATGGAGAAGAACCTACGAATTTAGAAGACAACTTCCTGGATGAAAAATTATTCTCAGTCCAGATCGCTGATGAATACTTTGCAGATATTATTAAGTTATTGAGCACAGGTACTGCACCACAAGAATTTACCACCGCATAGAAGAAAAACCTAGTAGTCTGAGCTGCAGACTATCAGCTGATCGCATGATACT
This sequence comes from Picea glauca, assembly GCA_000966675.3. Taxonomy (NCBI): domain Eukaryota; kingdom Viridiplantae; phylum Streptophyta; class Pinopsida; order Pinales; family Pinaceae; genus Picea; species Picea glauca. Next base: position 26,360 of record JZKD02S0229571.1, read on the forward strand.
TATACAAAATGGGTGCAGATAGCATCTTATGAAGATACGTGTTAGAACACGAAAGACCACGAGTCTTAGAATAATCCCACGAGGGAATAGAAGGAAGGAATTATGCAGGCAAAGCTACTGCGCAGAAGGTATTGCGCATAGGACTATGGTGGCCAACCATTCACCGAGACGTGAAGGAGTATTATCAGATATGCAATGTCTGTCAAAGGGTAGGCAAACCCAATAGAAGGGATGATATGCCATTACGACCACAAGTAACATTAGAGACATTCGACAAGTGGGCAATAGATTTTGTGGGACCAATCCACCCACCAACAAAAAGAATAGGAGCTATGTACATTATCACCGCGACAGAGTACCTAACAATATGGGTGGAAGCCGCACCAGTAAAGGATTGCAGCATAGAAACTGTAGCACACTTCCTATTTGAACAAGTAATCACTCGATTTGGGTGCCCAAGAGTTTTGATGAGCAACCAAGGCACACACTTCATAAAAAACACCATCAACTCTATGACTGAATAGTTTGAAGTCCATCATCAAAAGACCACACCATATCAACCACAGGCAAATGGCACAGTGGAAGCATTTAACAAAATCCTGGAGAATGTGCTGACAAAGATCTGTAATGTTAACAGGGATGACTGAGACCTCAAAGTACCAACAATATTATGGGCCTATAGGACTACGTGAAAAAAATTGGCAGGGAACACACCATTTAAACTGGTCTATGGCCAAGAAGCAGTGGTGCCATTAGATTTTTTAGTACCAAGCGTGCACGTAGAAACAATCACACAGATGACAGAACAAGGCGCAGTACATGAGCGACTTAATCAGTTAATGTCCATGGAGGAAGACTAGATCTTAGCAGGGTTTCACCAACAAGTTCAGAAAGCAAGGGACAAATCTTGGCATGATAGACACATCAAGAAGAAAACCTTCAAGGAAGGCGATCTAGTATCAATATATGACAACAAATCGTTTTATCACCCAGGAAAGATAAGAATGCATTGGTTAGGACTGTACGAAGTAAAATCTATCACATATGGAGGATTTGTACAGTTAAGAGACTTATCAAGTGCAGAACTTAGAGGGATGATCAACGGGAGCCAACTGAATCCGTACAAGGACAGTTGACCACCCACCGCGCAGTAAAAAAAGAAAAAAAGGATATGAAATGATACCAACAGAGACGCAATGCGCTGAAAGAAGAAAGGGAATGCAGACTTAGGAACAACAAATCGGCAAGGAAAAGGACAATGACCACAGAAAAGGGGAAACAAGCTTGAAATGGAAAGACAACAAAAGAAGTACGAAATGATGGAGTTAGGTGGAATTTAATGACAAAAATGACCGATGGGACACCACATTAATCATGACAACTGGAGTCGACAAGGCAGAGGAATGGAAAGTGAGAAAGAGTCAGAGGTGCATTGAACCCATAATTAACGAAGCATCCTCCACAAGCTTCATGCAAATCCCATACAACACACGGACGTGGGAGTAAAGAGTCCATTTGTGAAAGGAGAACAGAAAGAGAGAAATATAGGCTAAGGAGCACAGATCAGAGTTTATAGAGGTCACAAAGACCATTCGAACTCAGTAAACATTCGACATTCACTACCATGGCACCACCAAAGCAAGAAGAAGAAATTCAGAGCACCATAAAACCCAGAGTTATAACCAGGGCATAGGTACAATTGGACTAAGATGAATAACAACCACCGGAGATCGTCAATGTCGATGAAATCCCATCCCCAGACACAATACCGGTGAACCCCACACCTATAGTGGAGGAAACCCAAAATCCAGCACCTGAGGGCACAAATATAGATAGACCGATAGAGGTATAGGAGTAGAACCAGGACGCAAAAAGGTTGAAGGAGGCACAACCAACAAACACTGAAGAAACTCTGAGAGTCAATGGAACAACATTTAATATGGAAGCAATGGTTGATCCAGACGAGTCTCAAACCACCATCTTAGACCACCCACTGGAAGGAACAATAGAATATGTCACAGGATGGCTAGAATGGCATTCCGAAGAACAACCGGGAGTCATTAGAACCTTCAGCCAGCCACCACTGAAGAAAGACAAGCAACAGGTACCTAAGTGACCTCGCAAGCAACCTATCGCAGCCCTCGTTCTACCGCGTATACCAGATGGGGTACGAGTGGAAGAAGACTTGCTAGGGAAAATTGACAAGCTAAAATACTCATACCATGATGTAGCAGACCCAGAGAAGTTTCCAGAATTTGCAAAGAGAGTATACTTAGAGACCGTGGGTGTAAATCCGATTGGGGAACTGATCGATTAGCCACTCCGATGGGAAACAGGGTTGGAGAAAACAAGAATTTTAGGTCTGTTGGATCTACCACATTTTGGTCGGGGTCAGTACGCAAGCGCGTGTGTCAAACAGTTGTTAGCAGTCACACATGGCGGGGACATATGGTTGGACAAGCTCATCTCGATAGACATAGATATTATTGCGAACATAACAGGGTTACCATCCTGAGGCATGAATCCCACACAATTTCTGGAGGACAAAGCCAGGGAGGAATCACTAGTGGAAGAAATGAATAAGAAGTATGGTACCGACAGGGGAACATGAGGAATCATTATCAAGAGGATCAACGATGTCGCAACACAAATGGGCACAAAAATATTAGCCTGTAAGCTGCTAAGAAAATTCCACAGGGAGGAAGTTTCGGTTGGGGTTTTCTCAGTTGCAAATCAGTGCGTCGAGGGAACCACAGTGAGTTGGGCACCGTATCTCTTGAACTTGTTCCTAGATGACTGCAAGGATGCGTAGGATCTAGCAACATAGTTTCACTATTCATGGCTAATCATGTTAATATCCTTTATGGGATGGAGGGAACCAAGATATGTAACTTTTGTGACCAGACCAAAACCAAATCAGGGAGAGATACTTATTGTTGAAATCCACGTCGGATTCTAGGAACAAAAGGATGAATGGATCCATATTTAAAGGATACCTACGCGATTTGTAGGAAGCCATCTCCAACATGTGGAGTATCACACCACAGGATGTCATGCAGTTTCGGGACATCACCAACTTCAAGGTCACATGGTATATGATGTGGATAGAAGCACGGAAGGATATCGAAAATAAGTGGCTACCAATGCACTATTGTATCACAGAGGATGACATTGACATGGTGATCAAAGACTGGGAATATGAATGGAAAATTCCAGTCCTCACCCAAGAATTGTCGGAAAGGACAGCGGAAGAAGAGGCAGGGCAGGGAGAAACACAACCTCAAGAAATCCAAGTGCCCAAGAAACGTAGGATGGGCTAGACAAAGACAAAGAAGACAGATGAAGGGGAATCTAAGATAGGGACCCATAAGGGGAAAAAGAACACTACGCAGCTGGCTCAAGTGCAGCAAAAACAGGCTGAGACAATGCAGGGGACCACACCAAGTCCCAACCCATAGGAACCAGGTGGGAATAAGAGGCCATCCATGAATACAAGAGGAGTGCACAATAAAATGAAGGCGCAAATCACACCCCTAGAGTATACGATCACGAAGGATGATGAAGAAATGATAGCCCGAATGGTCCAGGATTTTCTAGCCAAGGATTTTGACAATGATGTGAACCACATGGACATGATTCAAGAGGAGATGGAAAACATGCGGTAGTTCCTCAAGAAAATCGGGGAATTATAGATAGCAGGCAGTAGTGGGGGAACAGAGCCATCAACACCATAGAAAGAGGAAATAATGGAAGAAGGAGAGCGAGATATAGTCCATATGATACTGCAACCGAATGCAACATTCCACATTTCACCTAGTATGTTGCTTATGGACGATATAGTGGGGAAGACACCCCTTAAAGACTTAAGCTGCCAAATCCAACTTGTATTGCCATAGATACCATCTAGGGCTCTACACAAGTTGCAGGTTAGCATGAACCACGAGCTACAGTCTCGAGTACGTTCAGACTTAGCCGAGTTGCAGTAGGAAATAGAGAAGCGGGACACACTGGAAATATTATGTGAGTAGGCTAAGTTCGAGACCCAAGAGGAAAGGGAGCATAGGAATGGATTGGAGAAGAAATTTGTAGGAACATACGAGAGGATTCCAAACACCGCGCAGACAGATGATATCATAGCGATAGAAAATATTGATCATATTGCACAGGAAATTGATCAATATCAGAAGGAGATCGAGAATCTCCGAGAGAAGCTCACACCCAATACTCCACCAGTAGTAAAGTAGCAAAGGAAGCAGGAAGTAGTAGAGTAGCTACATGAGATAGAGTGACAGGTTAGCACAACAGTTGACTTGTTCGAGAATGCAACACATCTTTGGACAAAGCTAGAGGAGGATCAGAAAGTCCAGAAGTGGGACAAGGAAGAAGAAAGGATAAGCGCAACTATCCGGGACCTCAAGCAGAGGAAGAAGACAATGTCCATAACATAGCACATCAAAGGGGTGAAGGACATAAAGAAATTGTAGACATAACTCACCATTGCAAAAACACAGAAGAAGGAGAGTCAATCTCAAATGGAACCGTTTCAAGAATGGGTAGCAGAAGTCCTGGCACAGGAAGAGGAAGCCAAGACACATATAGCACAGACCCAGGTAGAGTGCGCAGAATTGATCGGTGACGAAATTGCAGTCCAGATAGTGAACACACTCAAGGAGAAGACTGTGTAGGCGCAGACACAGACAACATATCTCAAGGAAAAGTTCCAAGTAGTCACCAGGGAGATCGAAGAATTGTGTTAGGTGTCTCGGGATGAGCCACATGTCAGTGTTGGGAGCCTGTTGGAAGCAATCCAAAGCGGAAAGAAATACAGTTTTGGGAAAGAAAGCATTCACAAGGAAAGCGACAGCTGGAAGGAAGAAAAACACACACGCATGCAGGGAAAACCTAACGAAGGTAGGGTTAGGGTTTTGGAAATGTATTTTAATGGTCAAAGAGCCGAAAAATGTATAAATATCGATACTTAGGTATCATAGGGGTGGGGATTGTCTAGAGATAAGTTGTTATTATAGAGAGAGTTATTGTAGCGAGACAATATGTAATATTTTTTTGTATGATCTATTTTGTATAAGTTGTTGAGCTAGAGAGGACGGAGAAGGGTAGATCTTGAGGGTTAGATCACAAGCTGAGGAGCATGGTGCAATCTAGTCCACCTCACATAGATCTTACCTGAATGTGAAGGATTGTAAAGTGCACGACGTTGTAGATGTGGAAATACTATAATAAAAGAGCCAAGATCCAGATCTTTGTGGAGGTAGCCCAGGAGGGGGTGAACCACGGTAACATTTGTGTTATGTGATGAGTGCATGCATATCTTCATTGTCTTTAGTATTTGTTGTTATGTTTAATGAATGAGTTGTTATATTTCCTGCTTATCTGAAAGTGGTTTAGTATATTTTGTTTACAAGTTATAATAGTGTTTCAATATACAGTTCTCATATCTCGCACTCAATCCTAGACTGTAAACACCTGAGTATTACAACCACCCATTAAATCTATCTTAGGTGAGACTGCGCAATGCATTCGGTGTGTTGTGTTGCCTTATGGTTTACCAGGAGGGCCGATAGTTTTAGAGGATTTGTTGGAAACCCGAACAGACATGAACCCTGGGTCAATAAACTTAGACATAATAGATAGTAAGTAAGTAGTAACCAACATATGGTTTGGCATATAGTTGTTGCTCCTTTAGTAGTTGTAGCACCTTGTCAACATGTCAAACATGATCCTCCCAAGACTTTCATAGACTAGTATATCATCAAAAAATACTAACACAAATTTTCGAAGGAAGGGATTGAAAATGGAATTCATTTCCCTTGGAATGTGGAAGGTGTATTCGTAAGGCCAAAAGGAATGACCAAAAATTCATAATGGCCTTCATGAGTTCGAAATGTTGTTTTGGGGACATCTACTTCCTTCATTCTAATCTAATGATACGCTAAACAAAGATCCAACTTTGTGAAATAGATTCCTCCATGTAGTTCATCTAACAATTCATTAATGACAAGAATGGGAAACTTATCTTTAATAATGATCTTGTTGAGCTCTCTATAATCTGGACACATATGCCAGGAGCCCTCTTTCTTGAGTACCATTACCACCTATGTAGAGTAAGAATGTTGGCTATATCTAATAATGCCAGCCTCTAACATTTCTTCTTCAAACATACGCTCAATTTCACTCTTCTGGGCATAAGGGTATCTGTAAGGCCTGATGTTAGGAGGAACACTCCCATGAATTAGGCGAATAGCATGATCATGATTTTGAGTGGGTGGAAGACCTTTGGGAATATCTTCAAATACTTTGGAATTCTTATCAATGATCCCTTGGATATCTAGGGGAATATATGGCTTAGATGTTTGAACATATAGTGAGCATAGTTGTACAATTACACCTTGATTCCCCTTTTTCAATAATGTTTACATGCCATTAGAGCTTATCTTTTTATTGGGTTTCCTTGTGATACCCCTTAACTCAATTTCCTTTCCTTCCAATGAAAATTTCATGAAAATTAAAAGCCATTGTTCCCAATGATTGTAACCATTGGAATCCTAGTACGACATTAGCACCACCCATGGGTATATCAATCATTGTATTATTCATTACATATCCCCCCATAATAAGATTGATCTTATGACATTTTCCTGAGCAATTGATAGTTCATTTGAAATCATTACTTGAAACTCTGGCACTGGATATAAAAATCAATTGAGAGCTTTGACTAATTTATAGTGAATGAAATTATGAGTACTACCAAAATAAATTAGGACTATTACCTTTTTATTTTTGATATATCCTTCAATCTTGAGGGTTTGAGGAGTGTTAATTCCATCCAATGCATTACACGATATCTTGGGAGTCAACTCTTCAGAAGAAATATCTTCTACGTTTTCATCTTGAGATGGTTCTTGTTCTTGTTCTTTTTCTTCTTCCTCTTCACAATCTATGTAGAATAATTTCTTCTCACCACACCTATGTCCCTTACCGTACTTGCTATCACAATTAAATCATAAAACTTTTGCTCTTATTTCTTCCAATTGTTGAGGTGTCAACATTGTAGGTTGAGGTGTTTTAGAAGAAGGAACATTATTCTCTCGATAGATGTTAGGAGTGGTCCTTCTAGTAGCCATAGCCATATTTTTACTTTCAACATTTCTTTCCACCCTGAACACAATCTCCAATGATTTGGATTCCCAAAGGAGAACCTCATGTTGAATGTTATCATTTAAAGTTCTTATGAATACATCAATCAGGTGCTCATCTGGAATATTCATTACCTTTATATTCAATCTTTGGAAGTTCCCAATGTGTTCCACAACTGAAGCCTTTTGCTTGAGATTTATCAATTGGCTAAAGAAGGTATTTCTCCTTGTATCCTCATAGTGTGTTGTCATTTCTTCTGTGAAAAATTTCCAAGTTAAAAGTGATTTACGAGAACAAAGCCATCGATACCACACAAATTGATTGGGTTCTAAATATAAAGAAGCATTTGTACCTTTTGTGTATGTGGCACAATATGTAGATCAAAGAAATGCTCCATATGAAGTATCCATGTGATTGGATCCTTGCCATCAAACTTCCTCATATCGATCTTAGGAAAGTGGTTGGTATTCAACCCAAAGTTGGAGTTTCTCCAGTCATTATTCATCTTCCTTGTGTCCTCATCATGAATTTCATGGGATACATTTTCACTTTCAAGTGGCCTCTCTATTAGGAAATTTTTCAATCCTTCCACGATATTCCTTTTTAAACCATCCATTATTTCCTCCAACTTAGCTTCAGTTGAATCCATCATCCCTTGTAGTTCATATTTTGTTACTGTCTTCTTTTGTAAATCATTTATGTCCCAGCACATTTCTTCACCTTCATCAAGAGTCCAATTAGGACTGCCTGGAGGATTGTTTGGTGTAGAAGTTCCCTTTTTCGGTGCACGTTGTCCAAGTATCACTTTTAAACCTTGATTTTGAGGTGGTTCTGCTAGACGATTTTTATTCTGCTGCATCTCCAAAATTTTGGCCCTTCTGGTTCTAAACATTTCATTTTGTAGTTCTCTGATATTTCTTCTATGAAATACCACATGTCTGATCAAAATTAGATGTTCCAAGTGGTTGTTATGGTAAATTTCCCACACCTTGCTGATTTTTGTCCCTTCCATGAGAGTGTACTTGTAAAGCATGCCAAGAGAACAATATCTGATATTTGATTCTGATACTTGCACCAAAAATACTACAAACTATGGATTGTCCAATGCAACTAGTCTGACTTAATTTGGATACTCATTGAGGAAGATATCATTGTTTTACCTGGAACACATGTTTGTGACTAGTTAATATGACTAGTCATATACCCTATCTTACACAGTGTGTATCTACAAAAGTAGGATGACCCATAAGCTAAAATTTGTATCACATCTACCTTGATAATTTATATGAATATACTCCAGGTTTCAAGGTATAAAACATCATAGAAAAAATTTATAGTGAAAAATCCATGATGACTAAATTCAGGATGATTCCAAAACCCTATCTTACATAGGCTATATCTCTGAAAGTATAAGGCCTAAGGAGATGAAATTTGAACCCCACGTACCTTGATCTATCTACTAAATATCATCCAAGGGGTTAATTTTGAAACATCTTAGAAAAAACATTATAGAGAAAATTCCAAAGTTTCTCAGATCCAACAACAAAACCCCAAGACCTTGAGCTATGATACTAAATGTTAAGAACCAAAGATCAAACTAGATTAAAAAAACCTCATAATAAGTTCTCAACACCTTGAAAAAGAGATAATTTTAGATAATAAGCCTCTTTGAGAGGGAAACCTACTTATACACCACATAAATTTCCAAATACAATATGATTCCAAATGAAAAGGTCTCCTTGGTATATATAGGAGACTAGGAGGTACAATTACAACTAATGGACCCAAGACGACATAAATAAAATAAAATTACTAATTTAACATGCCCCAATTAAGGGGTAATGTGCCACTATTTAGGGCTTAACAATACACTTGGATTATGTACATGGAAATGAGCAGGTAGTACAACCAGATAAGGATCCAACGCCAAAGATTCAACAAATTCCCAAGAGGGAACCGTCCATGCTTCAGGTAGCAGGTGTCCTTATATGGGATCCATTGGATTCAAGGATGACTCAATCTCAACATGATGATCCTTCTCATGTATTTTCATCTTTTGAACCAGCAATGCCCATGCATTGCTATATGGTTCAATCTTTCGATCCGCAAACCTATAGTAAGGCTGTGGGAAATCCATTATGGGAAGAAGCCATGCAGGAGGAGTATGACTCACTCCTAGAGAATCAGACTTGGGATATGGTTCCACTTCCACGAGAGAGGAAACCTGTCAAATGAAAATGGGTCTATAGGACCAAGAGAGAAACAGATGATCAGGTGAGTAGGTACAAGGAAAGACTAGCTGCAAAAGAATTTCAACAGATTCATGGGATATATTATGATGAGACCTTTTCTCCCGTAACAAAGATGGACTCCATTCGCTTGGTTCTAGCCATTGCAGTAGCCAAAGGATGGGAATTTCACCAGATGGATGTGAAGAATGTTTTTCTTCACGGTGATCTATCATAGGATATCTACATGGAACAACCATCGAGGTTCATTCATAAATCATTTTTATTATGCAGACTAAAGAAGTCATTCTATGGCCTCAAGCAAGCACCTAGAGAATGCTATGAAAAGATGGATTCTTATATGCTTTTACATGATTTTGATAGATGTAAATATGATTGCAATGTCTACATGCTGAGGACTATTGACTCTTTGATGATTTTAGTACTCTATGTTGATGATCTTTTGATCACTGGTAGATTTTCTTTAGCCATTGTTGTTGTTAAAGATATTTTTCATGACAAACTCTCTATGATGGACATGGGTCCACTTAACTTCTTTCTTGGTCTTGATATTAGTCAGGATGCCTCTGGTATCAAAATTTCTCAAGCTAAGTATGTAAGGGATATTCTAGTTAGATTCCACATGACAGACTGTAAGTCTGCACCTACACCCTTCTCATCTAGGATCAGACTTGAGGATGGCGGGGATACACCATTAATGGACAACACTTTGTATCAACAATTGGTGGGGAGTCTTATGTATCTCACCCACACCTGTGCATATATCGCATATGTAGTAGGAATAGTTTCTAGATACATACAAGAGCCCCATGATCTGCACTGGAAGGATGCCAAGCACATCCTCATATATGTTTAGGGAACCATGAGTTATGGGATTCACTATGCAGTTGGTTGTGCATTGGATCTCATAGGCTTCACATATTCAGATTGGGCTAGCGATGACACAGATCGCAAGTCCACTTCTGGGTACACTCTTAGTTTGAGGTCAGGCCCTATTTTTTGTTCAAGTAAGAAGCAATCAACCATTTATTTATCTTCCGCAGAGGCCCAGTACAAAGGAGTAGTCAACTGTGTCATCTAGGAACTTTAGATTCAACACTTCCTTATCGAGATTGGTATCCAGTTTCACTATCCAACTGTCATATGGTGTGACAATCAGAGAACACTAATATTTTGCAGAGATCCAGTACAGCAACAACGAACCAAACACATTGAGGTCCACATGCATTTTATAATAGATCTAGTACATGACAGGATCATTAATATGCAGTTATTTCCTTCCTCTAAACATATTGTCGACATATTCATCAAGACCTTCATTGGATTGAAGTTTCATAGTTTGTGGGATCGTTTTGGAGTGAAGAACACAGTTTCCTAACAACTTCCTTTTCTTCTTTTGATGCATTGTCTTTTGAGGGGGGGTTTTATTCCCATGTGGTTTTCCCTCTCTCCTAATTTTTTATTCATTGTTCATTAGTTGCATTGTACATGAGTACCTAATATGGCCTAGTTGTCGGGACTAATTTTTTATTACTTCATAGTGATGTTCAGGGGGGGTGTTGGAAATRTTTCTATTTTCGACTCACTAGTTCAMTATTAGTTAACTRGAGCTAATTCTATTTTAGACTTTCCATTTTTAGACCATCACTATTATTCATACATGCATTCCTAAGGAAAATCTCACTGTTAGTTTGCTTTTCTTAATTATGTAATGTTATGACCTATATGAGTGTATATCACTAATTCTTGTATCATTTGATATTGATTAGCTCACTGGAGTAGTGCCAATATATATTCTCATTCTTCCATATTGAATATCTCATCCTATTCTTGATAAGTTTTGTTTGTATTTTCTTTAGCTAGGTCTCTTGTGCAGGTTTCCATGAAACATTGACACCTCCCTCTCTGTCTCCCCCTTTGTCTCCCAATGTTGTCTCTCTCTCCCTCTTTGTCTTCCATCATTGTCTATCTCTCCCTCTTTGTCTCCCACTCACTCTCTCCCCTTATCTCCATCTCTCCCCCACTCCCCCCCGCCCCCCTCTCTTTCTCTCTCCCCCATGTAATGTTTCCCAACTAGCTAAGAAAAATTATGGTGCAAAATACACTTACATGTTAAAATTTCTTCTATCTAATTAAATTACTATAGCTTCGAACTACAAATTAAAACCGGATTTAGCTATTGTTTGTTAGAATTAAATTGATGAATCTAAAACATACTAAAATGGACATGAATGCATATTAATAATTCAACACATCAACATATAAATAATTCTTAAATACATAGAGTTCATGCACAATAATTTAACTCATAAACACAATACAAAAATAGATAAACCACTTTTATTTTGTAATCAGTTGTGCAAACAACTTCTTGGGACAAATGTTCCACCCAACCATAGACTGATTTTTCCAAATATCAACATCCAATCACCCTTGAGTTGAGGATAGTAATCCCCAAAATAGGGCGGTCTCTCATGGTCCACTCACAACTTATAAAACTTGTAACCCATTTCTATTCTCCTACAACTATCCCGATTTTCCACCATCTCTCTTCCTCTAGACCTGCCCAAACCAAGGAATGTACCCCTTCATTGACCTTAGTCCCTTGTGCATCTCATTCATTCGTCAAGGTCTCTCTAGCATAGGTAACTAGGAATATCTCAGCTGGAAAAATTACAGGAACTCACAACTAGGAAAACTACCAACAACCAACAACAAACACTTGTTGTTACATTGCAACTCACATGGGAGTTCACTCTTCAGGCATGAAAACCTAGATCTTCAGTCTCCATATCCAATATAATCCTAATATGATCTAACGTGCTGTATAATTCTCCCTCCATGGATGTTCTATCTCCTATATCGCTTTCCTTCTCTCTACTTGCTCTTCATGCACCAAACAATGATTGTCTAAAACTGTTGTCCCAACCCATGCAAATTTCCTCTCCTTTGGCTTTCTTTATTGACTCACACACTTCTCCAAGCTGATTGTACTCAGGCCCCATGTGCCCAATAAATATGGGATGTGACCACTCATAACCACCCTCTTACATATTTTCAATGATTGGCTTTGGGAACACTCAATCAAAAAATAGAAGGTTCATATACCGATATCAAATTTAGGAAAATGGGTTGAATTAATATGCATGAGTAAATCCCCCTTGTACCCCTATTGACCATTCTCTTAGAGCCTTCCCTCTCTTGTGGATTAATTCAAACCCCATCTATGTCCATGTCCCCTTAGCAGGTGGCATCACATTTTATCATTAAAACATAGAAATACAATTTCTGTATTACATCGCTTGGACATAGCCACATGTTATATATACATTACGCATTAATTAAATTGGGGATTATAGTGGGGATGTTACACCCCCACTATCCCTGACCCCTCTTTCCCTCTTTACCTCTCTCTCTATCTATCATTTGCATTCTCTCTCTCTCTCTCTCACTCTTTCTCTCTTTACCTCTCTCTCTTTCTCCCTCTCTCTCTCTCTATACCTATTGACTCTCTCTCCCTCTCACTCAATCCATCTCTCTCTCTTCCTCCT
>JZKD02S0229571.1:53489-72664 GCA_000966675.3 Picea glauca
TGTAAATTATTCACTCTTTGAGTGTGGAATATAGTTAATACAGCGTGGAATACGGTTAATGAGAATTCTTCCATTCTTTATATCTTGCTTCTTCTTTCTCAATTTCTCTCTGTAAATGTTTGTAGTATTTTATAGCTAGATATATTCTGTGCAGGTTCAACACATTTACATGGTATCAGAGCCGATGGACTGCTAAGCAAAAGCTACACCAAATCATTTTTTGCAGGTACAAAAGATTGAAGACAACAAAATATGGATTATTTGCCGAAAATACTTCTCACGCCTCATAACTATTTGGAATGGAAGCCAACAATTCTGCTTCATCTTAGATGTAGAGGCTTATACCAAATAACCATGGAAATGGAAGTAGAGCCTGATTCTGTCGATGAGAAAAATGACTTTCTCAATAGACAATATATGGCCATAGAAAGTATCGGCATGTCTGTTTCTCCCGAACTTTTCCATCAAGTGTATAAAGAATCACAAGGATTAACTCCAAATGAATTACGGACCAGATTGGAGGTTCTATTTGGGAATAAATAATATTTTGAAGATTTCATGCAGGAGGTCAAACGGATAGAGCCAAAAGAAAATCCATTAGAAGATCAAGTCTCTTATTATTAAGAGTCTTTTATAAAAGTTTTTGAAGAAATTTGTATTCCATTAATTGAAGATGATGTCTACTCCATTTCAGATTTGTTTTCTGAAATTCATGTGGAAGATATATTGCATGCATCTCAGTAGTCACATGCAAACACTTTTGTATACACCATGCATGCATCTCAGGAGTCAAAAAGGGATCCGCGCACATCAGATGCCATTATGATGTTTTCTGAGGAAAAATTGCAGAAACAATTTGGACATTTGAATTCCTCTTGGGAAAATATCCAATTTCAAAAAACAAATCGTCCAAAACAGAGTCTGGGAACTGAAGTTATGATCATTTCAAAATCAACAAAATTTCAGCGTTTTTCCAGAAGCGGTCGTACGGTTTTCGAAATTTCATCCAAAATTTATTTGGATATTATTCATTACAAGAAGATAAAATGGATATGTGTGGAAATATCAATGATTCATATACTTCATCAGATCCGTGCAGACATCTACATCTTCAACAAAATCTTCAACGAGCACAAACTTGCACAGTTGCGAGGTCTTCTTGGAGTGAAGGACAAGGTTGCTTAGCAACTATTTTTTGTTCCTTTTCATTTTATTTTTTTATGCATTGTAATTTGAGGGGGGGGTTTTCCATGAGGTTTTCCCTCTTTCTTCGTTTATTTCAGTGTATCTTTTGTATTTGGGTACCTAACATGGCCTCGTAGTCGGGACCCATTCTTTATTTTCACCATAGTGATGTTCAGTGGGGGTGTTGGAGTTACTTCACACACACCTAAGATTTATTTTTCCTAAGGTTATTCCTTGTTTATTAGTCATAATTAGTCATTATCCAGTCTCCTATATTTTGGGAGAGAATATTCCACCTAGAGAATATTCTCTTTCAGTTGACACTTCAGTTTGATTAGTTGAGTTGAGTTTAGATATTGCATTGGTTTTGTCACCATGAAACATTGGGATCATCACCAAATCACTACTCTTTGTTCAGCCAATTAACTGAAGACTAGTTGACTAGTTAACTCAGCTAGGTGGCAGTTCACTCCCGTAACTGCCTGAGAGACTAGACTAGGTGGCAGTTCAGTCCCGTAACTGCCTGAGAGACTAGACTAGGTGGTAGTTCACTCCCGTAACTGCTGGTGTGTGTCTAGATCACTCTAGACCACCACTATGGCTCATTACTTACTCATTTATTCTATATATATTGTAAATTATTCACTCTTTGAGTGTGGAATACAGTTAATACAACGTGGAATACGGTTAATGGGAATTCTTCCATTCTTTATATCTTGCTTCTTCTTTCTCAATTTCTCTCTGCAAATGTGTGTAGTATTTTCTAGCTAGATCTATTCTGTGAAGGTTCAACACATTTACAAATACCACCATACAAATTTAGTTTTACCAATCCACAAAAGGGGATTTGATCTTATACAAGACCCGACATGATCAATCCACAAAAGGGGACTTGATCTATAAGATAATGACTCAAAATTAAATAGAATATTCTTTGAAGTTACAATATTTCAACACTCCCCCTTAACAAGAAGGGTAATCTACTGACATGACCCAGTACAACATCATCAAGAGAAGGAGAGGACATCATTATCATCAACATCTGGAACATTGACTGACACATCTATAAATCATCAGAAGTTTTTCTCATCATCAATATCATCATTATTTATAGCATGGAGATGGAGTATCATCATCATCATCATCATCATCATTAGCATGAAGTTGAAACATCAACATCAATAGCACAAATATATAAAAACACCATCATCCACAACACAAAGTTGGAACAACAACATCATCCACAACACAAGGCTGGAACAACAACATCATCCACAACACGAGGCTGGAACAACAACATCATCAACATGTGGCAACAAAATGAGGCAAGTGTATAAACAACAACAGTTGTGGTACTCTGACAAACCATCCTTACCGGACCTTCGTGATCTACCTAGGAATCATAAGATTCCCTAGGATATAACATCATAACAAGCTATCACGTGGTACTATGATAGAATGTCCTTACCGGATCTTTGGGATCTACCCATGAATCATAATATTTCCTCAGATATAAAATCCTAATGGAGCTACCACTACTGACCACAGTTGGAATATACATGCATAGGTACTCTGATAGACCGTCCTTACCAGACCTTTAGGATATGCCTAGCTATGATCAATCCCCTAGGATATAAAATCCTAACAGAGCAACCCATTGTTGGTCAAGATACCATAGTATCATCAACATCACTCCCCCTTTCGAGGTAGGTCATTTTGGACAACACCAAGCTTGTCTCAGAAGTACTCAAACTTCACATGAGACAGAGGCTTGGTCAAAACATCTGCATCTTGCTCATATGTGCCAACATATTGGAGCTTTACAACTCCCCTCTGCACCATATCACAAATGTAGTGATACCAGATCTCTATGTGCTTTGAATTATCATGGAACACTGGGTACTTTGTCATCTTTATACAACTCTTGTTATCACATATAATCACGGTGGCTTCTATCTCCATATCAAAGAAACCTGCCAACAACTTCTAAAGCCATATGGCTTCACAACTGGTGGAGCATGCTGCAAAGTACTATGCTTCTGTCGTGCTAAGATAAATATTGGACTGCTTCCTTATATAGAAACAACATATTGAAGTGTTATTTCTATCTAAGACACTTCCAACCCAATCTGAATCCGTATAGCCACACAATATGAAGTCATGATCTCCAATATAATAGGAACCATAATCCAATGTACCCTTATGGTATATCATCACATGCTTTGTAGCTACAAGGTGAACACGTCTGGGCTCCACTAGACACTGACTCAAGGTGTTCACAACAAAGCATATATTTGTCCTGGTATTTGTCAGATACATCAACGATCCAATAATCTGTCTGTATAGTGTAGCATCAACCAACTCTGGTGAAGTATCTACCAGGAGCTTCAAATTCGTTTCCATGGGTGTGTTCATGGCTTTACATTCCAACATGTCAAATCTCTTTAGTATTTCAACTACATACTTCCCTTGGTTAATGAAGATCTTCTTCGGGCTCTACCAAACTTCAAGACCTATGAAATAATGCATCGGGCCTAGGTATTTCATCTCAAACTCTACAACAAGTTTCTTCTTGCAATCTGTGATGAGATTTTATTCTCCTGTCAAGAATAAATCATCCACATATAGTAGCAATATACCTGGTTCATCATTCATAACCTTGAAGTAAAGGTTAGAATCAACTTTACTATTGGTAAATCCCAAGCTTGTTAGGAAACTATCAAATATGCCATACTAAGCTCTAGGAGCTTGCTTTAACCCATATAGGGCTTTCTTCAATATGCAGACATGAGTCTTTCTATCTTCAACTTCAAACCCGTGTGGTTGTTCTTGTTATAACCCTATACTCCATAGTATTACCCGGTGATTAGAATTTCTTCCTCTAGTCATATTTTATTGTAAATAATGTTTTATTCTGCAAATGATTTACAAAAAGAAAAAGAAAATAAAAACAAAAAACAAAAACAAAAACAAAACAAAAGAAAAAAGAAAAAAGAAAAAGAAAAATAAAATGAAAAGAGGGTATATATATATATAACCCCATCAAAAATAGATTTGGTTTGACTCATACTGTATAATCATGGTCAAACCTTTTAAATTTATGTTGATAGGTTAGTGAATAAATTTGGTCAAACAGTTTAATCTTAGCAAAATTAGTTAGGTTAGAGTAATGACTAATTCAATAGTCTAAGTTCGATTAATGTGTTAGTTGATTAGGCTAGGAGTTAGGTTAGTGATGTTTATTTTAATAAAAATTACAAAGGGATTGTTAAAATACCCTTTATTTGAGTAAATTTGATGTTTTTAGCTTAGGAAACAATACCTTGGTGAACAAATAAGAAAGGGTGAGATTAGCGCTACCCATCACATGATTTTATCTTAAGTTTCTTATGTATATGACTCTTTGTCATGTCATGACTAAAAAGTGCACATATTTCATTGGCAACATCTAGCAATGCCCAGATCAACAACCATTAGTGCCTTTCGGACCCCCCTGACCTTTCTTCCTTTAACGATGGGGGTGGGGTTACGAAAAAGCAGTTTCCCCCAAAATGGACCCACCTAACGCGTTACCCTCTCAACATTTCAAACCCCCCCACTCACACACACTTACTGCCTACCCCCCCCTCTGGAATCCTCCCAAACCACCTACCCAATACCACCTGCCTCACCCTACCACCATAGCCCACTATCACCTATCACATGTCACACCCCACATACCCATTGGCCATTCAATTCCCTCCCCATGACCGTTATTTTCCCTGTCATCACCCCACACCATAATGGACAGCTCTGTTGCATTGATTAACCTCGTTTCTTCACCACTGTGACATTATTTGCATATCCATCCACTGTCGACATCACGCAAAATCCATATTTCGATCAAAATACCACCAAAATCCACTGTCGATAGACGCAATTAACCCGGGTAATTACAGTCCTCCATTAATTCACCTCAGAACTCTCTTAATCATAGTTCCCAAAGATAAATCCATTGAGACGTCCGAGAATCCATTTCTTCCTCCTCCTGTCGATCTAGAACATATTCCCCTGGAAGATAAAGACTAAAAGATTACATAGGTGAAGTGTGAATTCGAATTCTTCAAATTACACTTCTGGATACAGGATATTTTCCTGGATCAGAGAAACGAAATTGGACTCTTAGAGTCCAATTTTCCTCTGTTCATGTTCCCTTAGACCTTCCATTTCCCAGAATTCAACATGAAATGCCAAGCCCATTATTTTCACGGGCAAAGAGCCTTTCTTTCCTCTTTTGGTGAAACCCTATTCACCATTACCCCGCAATCCATTAATCACATGTTACATATCCCAAGAATTGACTCTGCAATCCCTTTCTCTGTCAAAGTCCTGAATGAGCTCTATCAGAAACTCTCCTTCCCCCAAAGAGCCCATATTTTTGAAATCTTTCTGCAAGAAGATGCTTAGTTGCCTAAGAAAAACCCTCCCTATCCATCCTCCATCTTTTCTGTCAAGGAAAACCAAATTATTTCTACCCTCTGTTACCTTTTAGGATACTTTTCAGACGAATTGGTGGATGAACCTATCTTAGGTTTTCTGTCCATTTTTTCCATAAAAGAAAAAGACACAGTTCAATTTGATTTCAGTCAGCTTTTGGCTGATAACATACATGAGCATTTTTTCAATTTTTCAACAGAAGGAATGTTCATATATTCCTCGGTGTTGGTGTACCTATTATTGTTTTTTCAGTCAGACATATTCTCATGTAGTCTCTAGAAATTGGATCAGGAAGGAAACCCTCAATTAGTGACTTCATGGACCTCACTAGTGAGGAAAAATTCAACTGAGTTCAGCTTCAAGGATTTCATTGATTAATTTTATCACCTAGTGGTTTGCATGCTCAATAGTAGAACAAAGCCACGAATCAATGAAGAAGTCTAGAGAATTCTTTACCTCTCTGATTTGGCCAAAACAGGATATTGGTATCAATACCAAAACCACACTAAAATATGAGTGTATGGATGTGAATCGCCACCATACAGACAACCAAAATATCTCCCTATGAGGATATTTGCATTGGAATATATTAGACAGATGGTGAACTCTGATGACATTCATTTTGTATCAGTCAAGAAGAAACAACAACTCAGAATAAAAAACTAAATTGGTTCTTTCATAAGAAACATCAGAGTTGCAGGAGAATAGGCAGACAACCTCTTGAAACATATGAACTTCTCTCAGAGTTTCACATGGAATTATGACCCATTTGGTGTCATCTCAGAGCTCGGGGTCAAAACAAAAGAGTACTCCTTATGCTCATATATGCAAGCCATAGGTGGAAAAGTATGTGAATCAGACAGATTGGCAAGAAAATGCATTCCTGTAAACAAAAGAATAACCTTCCCTTGTCACTACTTCACATACCAGCGCACCTAAAATACAAACAAAAAATAGAGCAAGGAAAGAGGTTCCCCCTTCAGTTACAGAGGTGTCAACTAAAGACTTTCAAGTCTATAGAAAGAGGGCTAAAACTAGTCACACACCAGACCTGCTCAAAGAAGGAGAAATGCAGTCCACCATAGTCACGGAGGGACCACATTCCTCAACCTTTCTGGGCATTCAGTTCATAGTGTCCACATATTCATCTAAAAAACAATAGACACTACTCTGTCAGTCAAATCCTCTCATGAGAAAATAAGGTCAAATATCTTTGACAAATACAAAATATCAAGAAGAGGAATGAACTCCTAAATAGCAACACATATGCCCAATTCTGGAAGCAGACCTTCAATACCCAACATATAATACTTTCATCATTTGAAACAGAGAAAGGAAGAATGCAAATGACATTCCTACAAGCACAAGTTCCTCATCCCAAGACAACTGTTTATTACAAGAAGACTTCTTTTGAGTTTTATGTGAAGGAGGTCCATCCACTGGACCAAATGGACATGCATAGGAAAATAGGGGAGATGATATTTTCCACCTTGACAAACACCTCATTGACTGCTTCAAAATTGCAGGTGTCCCTGAATAACATCCAGTATCAATTGAAGCTAGAGAAAATCTTCTCTTCAACCAAGGACAATAATATCAAATCACTAGAAGAGTTAGTGCTAAAGATTGGATATGACCCATCGAATGTCAAGGCAGTTGAAGAATTGTTGAAGAAGAAAAATGCTGATATAGAATCCTTGAGAAAGCAATTGAAGCTTCCAGCTACTGAATATTCACAAGCAAAGGAGGTGGTTGAAACTGAAGGCCACAAAGAGGAGATGTTGAAGCTAATCATGGAACATAATGCATAGATAAGTGATATGGAGGCATAGATGGACAAATTTATAAAGGAGAAAGAATAGAGTGTGCAGATGGCTATTATTCCACTGGAGGTAGTCCCTCTGACAGGAGTTAGGACAACAGAAGAAACTACAACAGTAGAGATTCCATCAATTATCCCAGTGCAAGTTCCAGATGCTTCTGAGAAACTTGTGAATTCTATTGAAGACATGTCCCTTCAAGGGGAGGAGATCAAAAATTGCAAGAAGTAAAAAAAATACAAGACTTGAAGTATATGTTCCAATCCAGTTATCATGCATAACTGCATAAGGATCGTAGACTCATTCAACAACTACAACATCTACAAAAAGATATTGTCATGGAAAAGACCTTATCTGACACTAAGGAAAACATCTGGGTGGATATCAACAAGTCTATGACATAAATATGTCCATTCATACAGATCATATTTGAACAACATGAACTGGTACAGAAGGCCAAAGAAGCAATTGGGAAAATAAGAGAAGATCTAGGAGAAATACTTATAGAGGCCATTGATCTCATCAGGTTCCTAAAATCCAAAAACAAGAAGGAGCTAGAAGAAATGAAGATTGAATACAGGAAAGAGACCATCCTTGAGGTCAAGAAGGTCTCGACCAAGAAAGGATTGATGTTGCAACTAGAAGAGAAGGTTCAAGTGATGGACATTGGAGTTAAGATATTTTTCAGTAAAATTGAGGCACTACACAAGAAGGGTCTCCCTGGACTACTAGTACTCAATGATAAGATAATCAATTTTTCAGATTACAAGAAGAAGATCAATGCAGTGGAAAAGGATGGTTCCAAGTTTGCAAGTATATAGGGAAGCATTACTGGAAAAGATTTCCTAGAGACATTATAGTTGGACATGAGTATCTAGCATGAGATAAAACATATTTTCATCACAAAGCCCACTTTTTCCAAGTATACTGAGATGGATGAGATATACAGAATGTTACTCAAGGTTTCCATCCCTAGTAAAAAGATATGGGAAAACTTGTGTTCTTTACTTGAGTAAAGGTAATTTTTAGGTTCGAGTTAGCATGGAGCAGAAAGTCAAGTCAAAGATAATGAGTCACCAACTACTTCCACAAAATCAACACCAAGGATCTGAATAGATCAACATAATTCCTGTATTTTGTAATATGAGCTCTAATTAGTTAGATTTTTCCTCCATAATATCCTAGTCATTTATGACAAGATCAGATGTAAATAATTGTATAAATACTTCTTCCTTCGAAGTATTGAGGGTTGATTTTTGCACCCAAGAGATATTGTGTAATATTTTCAAAGGATCGACCAATAATAAAATAGGCTTGTTCATAGGATCCTTATGTCAAATTGTTGGTGATGTCTCTCCTTCTTTGTTGAATGTTTTCTTATTCTCTGTGATAATTTATGTATTTCATATCCTAATCATTAAAAGGAAGTCAATAGAACAAAATTTATTTTGTATACTATGTCTCTAGTATTTTAATGGTCTATATGTTTTCATCTGAAATTGAGTAAGGGAATTCTTAGTTTCTCCTTTTCTTAGTGGAATCTCACACCTTTTCTTTCTTATTCACCTTATTTAATCTCAATAGATCCAACAATTTTACTACCTTTCCATGTGAATAAAAACTCATAAAAAGTTGAATCTGGTCCTCATCCTTAATTCAGACCCCATAGCCCAATGGAAAATTAGTGCATTCTTTCAGCCAACTATTACAAACAAACAAACAAATTCGGACCATCATAACTAGCCTAACATTTAAAACTTAAACAAATCTAAATCTTACAGAGAAATACCTCTCTAAAACTGCCAGGGCTAGATCCCATTTTCAAAAGTGGTTTTGATAGTTACCTCTGTCAATTTCTTCTACCTTTCAACAACCTCTGGGAATTATAGAGTGATAGCATAGTGGTGAACATACTAAGGAGCTGAAATTTTTTTCCAACTTTATAAATCGTCTTCCCTAGATAAGAAAACTTTATTTTTGAACAATCAAAGATCTAAAATTTAAGAGATAAATGTTCAGAGGTTGTTAAAATTTGTAAATAATTAATTAGGTTTATAAATTTTAAGTTTTGGATCCAAAAATAATTCATACCATATCTTACCCTAATCCAGAACCTGTAAAAGTAGTAGATAATCCAGAAAAATTAATCAGAAAAAGAAGCACAACAGAAAGTCAAGGGAGCAATAGTCCTCTTCCTAGGGCCACCTCTCTTCTAGAGAAGTTTGTCACAATCCAAGACATCCAGTTTGATCTACCTTTTGAGCATATCCTTTTCAGAATGAAATCTAATATATTTTTTGATGAAACAATCCTAGATCAAGCCATCCTCCAACCTAGAACCCCTAAAAGACACTCTCCTGGAGTAGATCTTGATCAACATATCTTTCAATATTTTGAGAAATTACAAGATCTAGCATCAGAATTTGATCAAGATTTGCACAAAGCCTACATTTAATAGTTTGTTGAAATTTATGCCTTTTCCATCTCTACAACTTCTATTAATCCTCAAGTAACTTATCCTATATCTCCCAACCCTGCTTCTTCCACCTCTTCTATCACTTCTCCAAAAACCATACAAGTTACCACACAACCCACTACAGGAGTTCCTGCTATCCAACCTCCTCCATCAATCATGATAGCAAGATATGCTCCCCTTGTTTTGGTTTCTCCTTTACATAATATGCCCCAGGATTATCAAACTAGGATTCCTCAGTTTGATGGAATTGGAAGCATAAATGCACAACAACATGTGGACAAAACAAACGACTTCTTTGATTTACATGAAGTAGATGAGGCATATTTCCAAATGAGATTTTTTGCACAAAGTTTAACTGGTGATGTTAAGAAATGGTTCAAGGCCTTACCAGCTTCTAACATTGTTGATATTGCTTCCTTTCACCAGTACTTTCTCAATAGATGGAAAGTAAATAAAAACCCTCTTCAAATTTTATCTGAATACGAAAGTATAAAAAAAAAACAAGGGGAAAGTGTACATGACTATTCCACTCACTTCAACAATATCTATAATGAAATTCCAACTAAAATTAAACCTCCTCAAGTCTTAGCTTTGATTAAGTTCCCTGATGGTTTTGATGCTAACATGTCCTACCAATTGAGACAAAGAAATCATGCAACACTGGAAGACATGAAAAAATGTGTTGTGAGTGTTGAAGCAAATATATTGTCTAGGAGAGCTAGACAAAGAACATAAAGGAGAGTAACAATCAAGGAAGAATCATCCACTTCCACTGTAGATTCCAAAATAGATTCCTTAGTTAGAACTATGGAAAGAATGATGGAAATATTAGAAATAAATGATAGAAACCCACCTATATAGAATCAACCTAACCCTCAAATCTGAAATCTCATTTTCAAGAGAAATCCTCCCCAAATCAGACAAAGAGAACCTAGAGAACAAAGAGAACAGAGAGGCCCTGATCAACAGATTAGGTCACCTTTTCAAGAAAAATATGCTTATGAGGGGGAATAAACTATAGAGGGACTTGATGACGTTCATATAAATCTTATGGGAATAAATGACAATGATTCCATTTTTCTTACTCAAGAAGAACAAGATATTTTCCTTGTTTCACAAAATGAAGTAGATGAGGAAGAATCAAAACAACAAGCTTTTGAAAACCCAATAATGGAATTTCATAGGCGATACAACTTGAGAAGTAATAATTCTAATGATAATCCAACCAAGAAAGCTTCTTAAATTAAGAAAACCTCAGATACACTTGCCAAGAAAGTTCCTAAAAATAAAAACTTAGAGGTCCCTACAAAAAGAACACCTCACTCTGTACCAAAGACAACTCAAACTGAGGTTGCCTCCACCAGTCAAATCAATTCTACTACATAGAAAAATGTGGTTGAGAAATCAAATTTTCCAAGTCAAAACAAAACTCCTACCACATTCAATCTGGAAAGTGAATTGTCTAAACTCAAAATACCTATTCCTCTGTCAGAATTAATGAACAAGAATGCTTACAGATCACAAGTGATCAAAGATCTGAACATAGAACCAGGAGTGGGTACAGACACAATGAAAAATGCCGATGATCAACTAGAGTTGTTGTTTAGACCTGAAGTAGAGGGAAAAACCGAGAGTGGTTTTGTTCCTCCTTTTTACATCAACTTAAATATGCATGATAAGACTTTGCACAATTCTATGCTAGATTACGATGCTTCTCACAACCTTATTCCTAAGGCTATGATGGATAAATTGGGACCTAATATCACCAGGCCTTACAAGGATTTTTACTCCTTTGATTCAAGTAAAGTTAAATGCATAGGTTTGATCAAATATTTGTGTATTACTTTGGCACAAATCCCATCCAAAAGCATAGTTATGGACATTGTTGTTGCAAATATACCCCCAAAGTATGGCATGTTTTTATCTTGGTCATGGGGGGCCAAATTATAGGGTACCTTACAACTGGACATGTCTTATGCCACCATCCCATTATTTATTCAGCAGAGAAGATTATACATGGAGACATTGATGAAATACATGGTTAGTAGTCAAGAGAAACCACATAACAACCCCTTATACTTTGTTCATTAAGATCTTGACTCTTTTATTTTATATAATGATGGTGACATGGAAAGTCAAATTTCAAAACTGGAGGATGATGTGTATAACTTGGAGGAAAGAAAGGCAACCTATGAAGTAGACAAAGCAATGACAATACAAACTGATGAACCAATAGAACCTTGTGGAGTCTAGACTTTGATGGTGCTATCGGTAAAGAAGGATCTGGAGCTGGAGTGTGGGTTTTCAATTCAAAATTAAGATATTCAGAAAGCCATTCTTACAAATTGAATTTTCAGTGTACCAACAATATAGTCGAGTATGAAGCATTAATGTTAGGTCTAAAATTGTTAAAAAAACTTGGTTCCAAGAGAATTTCAGTAAGGTGTGATTTTAAACTTATCATAAAACAGATCAAAGGTGAGTACTCTACAAAACACCAAGACTGAGGGCCTACAAAAATGTTGTTTTAGATTTCTTGCAATGCTTTACCAAATATGATTTGCAGGTGATTCCCAAAGGACAAAACATACTTGCTGATGGACTGGCTACCTCAGCAGCCACTTGTAAGACATTGTTTCATCCTAATCGCCAGTTGACAGTTGAGGTGAAATGCAGACCTGTTGTCCCAAACAATATCAGGTATTGGCAAGTATTTGGTAATGATGAACAGATTGATGATTTTTTGCAAACAAAAAATGAGTTTGAATGTGCAAATATTGATGTAGATAGTGATAATGAAAGTGTAAATAAAATAGATTTAGAAGAAATAAATGAAAAAGAAGAAAATTCAAATTTTTTGCAACTAAAAGATAATATTCTGCCTAGAGGGTCCCATTACAAGAATTGTTTGATTTCGATGATGTAGCTAAAAAACCAAAAAATGAACCTACTGGAAAAGATGTTAAGGACTGTAACATAGGAACTGATAACGAACCAAAAATGATTAAATTGTCCAAATCTTTACCTCCTAATCAAAAAAATAAATATATAGAATTATTCAAAGAATTTGCAGATGTTTTTGCATGGATCTATGAAGATCTAAAATCTTATGACTCTAGCATTATACAACACAAAATTCACATAAAAGAAGATCATAATCCTTTCAAACATAAACTTAGAAGAATTAACCCAAAGTTAATGCCTCTAATTGAAAATGCAATAAAGAAAATGTGTGATGCTAAAATCATTGTCCCATTAAGGTTTCCTAAATGGGTGTCCAATATAGTTTATACCAGAAAGAAGAGTGGAGAAATCAGACTATGTATTGATTTCAGAAACCTCAATAATGTCTCACTTAAAGAAAACTATCCCTTGCCCAAAATGGATCATATTTTGCAGAAGGTAGTTGGATACAGTAGAATTTAATTGTTAGATGGCTTTTCTGGCTACAACCAAGTCTTATTCCACCTTGATGATCAGAAGAAAAGAATGTTTACTACACCTTGGGGAAATTTCATGTTTGTTAAAATTCCTTTTGGTTTAATGAATGTTGGGGCCACATTTCAGAGAGAAATGGAAATTTCTTTTGTGGATGAACTTGGAAGATTCATTGTCATAGACATGGATGACATAACTATTTTTTTGAAAACAGATGAAGAGAACTTACTCCACCTTAGAATGTTTTTTGAAAAATGTAGGAAATTCAGAATCTCACTAAATATCAAGAAAACGATGTTTGGTCTAGAGGAAGGTAAACTGTTAGGAAACATCATATCTAAATATGGAATCAAAATAGATCCTAGAAAAATTGAAGCCATTCAAAGAATAGATCATCCCAAAGACATAAAATAGTTACAGTCTTTCATAGGTAAAAAACATTTCTAAGAAGATTTATCCCTAACTTGGCAGAATTTCTGAGAAACATAACCACTATGTTGAAAAAATATACAAAAGTAAAATGGACCATAGAAGCAAAACATTCCTTTGATCAAGTGAAACAGGCCTTGACACAAGCCCCTATACTTATCAATCCTGATTACACCAAATATGTCCTCCTATTATCCTTTGCCTCTGAGCATACCATTGAAATAGTTCTTTTGCAGAAAAACAATGAAGGCCATGAACAACCTATTTCTTGCTTCAGTAAATCCTTGAGAGATGTTGCATTGAATTATAACATCATGGAAAATAAATCTTTTTCTTTGGTGAAAGAATTTGAAGATTTCAGAGTATATATTCTCCACTCACATATTATTGCTTATGTTCCTAATGTTGTGGTGAAAGATATTCTGACCCAAGACAATCTAGATGGCAGAAGAGGTAAATGGATTTATTTAATCCTTGAATATGATATTGAGATCAAACCAACCAAGCTTATCAAGGGTCAAGGATTATCCAAACTGATGACTGAGTCAAACTTTCATGCTTTGGATAATAATTTTCTAGTTGCAGTTGATGAACAAGAAGAGAAAGAAACTCCACAAGTTAAAGAGGTTTTCTCAAACTCTCCATGGTATGCATCCCTTATTTTTGTTTTACGTCATCTACAAGCTCCTCCTGGTTTGACTAAAACCAAAGCTAGATTTTTGAAACTTAAAGCTATGAATTATTGCATTTTAAATGGCAATATGTATTGGAAAGATGCTGGAGGTATTCTACTAAATTGTTTGTTGAAAGATGAAGTTGATAAAGATTTGCAGGAATTCCATGAAGGAGACTGTGGTGGACATTTGAATTGGAAGACCACTACCAATAAAATTCTTAGAGTTGGTTTCTACTAGCCAACTTTGTTTGCATATGTCCACAAGAAAGTGACCTCTTGTCATAAATGCCAGATCTTTGAAGGCAAAAGGAAACTTCTTCCTTTACCCTTGAGGCCAATTTCAATGGAAGCTCCATTTCAACAATGGGGTTTGGATTTCATTGGAGAAATTCACCCACCTTCATCAGAGCAACAAAAATGGATTCTCACAGCCACTAATTATTTCACCAAGTGGATTCAAGTTGTACCCATCAAGCAAGCCACTAATGCTGTGATCATAAAGTTTTTGGAAACTAACATTCTTTCTAGATTTGGATGCCCCAGGAAAATTGTCACTGACAACGCAACAACATTTAAATTAAAAAAGATTATAGAGTTTTGCAGCAAATATCAGATCACTTTAGGACACTCTACAACCTATTACCCTCAAGGAAATGGATTAGCAGAGTCTTCAAATAAGATTTTGGTCAACATCATCAAGACGATGTTTCAGGACAACAAATAATCATAGTGATAATGAAAGTGTAAATAAAATAGATTTATAAGAAATAAATGAAAAAGAAGAAAATTTAGATTTTTTGCAACTAAAAGATAATATTCTTCCTAGAGGATTAGTCCCATTAAAAGAATTGTTTGATTTCTATGGTGTAGCTAAAAAACCAAAAATTGAACCTACTGGAAAATATGTTAAGGACTGTAACATAGGAACTGATAAGGAACCAAATATGATTAAATTTTCCAAATCTTTACCTCTTGATCAAAAACATAAATATATAGAATTATTCAAAGAATTTGCAGATGTTTTTGCATGGATCTATGAAGATCTAAAATCTTATGACACTAGCATTTTACAACACAAAATTCCCATAAAAGAAGATCATAATCCTTTCAAACAAAAATTTAGAAGAATTAACCCAAATTTAATGCCTCTAATTGAAAAGGAAATAAAGAAAATGTGTGATGCTAAAATCATTGTCCCATCAAGGTTTGTAAATGGGTGTCCAATTTAGTTCCTACCAGAAAGAAGAGTAGAGAAATCAAACTGTGTATTGATTTCAGAAACCTCAATAAAGTCTCACTTAAAGACAACTATCCCTTGCCCAAAATGGATCATATTTTTCAGAAGGTAGATGGATCCAGTAGAATTTCATTGATAAATGGCTTTTTTGGGTACAACCAAGTCTTAGTCCACCCTGATGATCAGAAGAGAAAAACGTTTACTACAACTTGGGGCACTTTCATGTATGTAAAAATGCCTTTTGGTTTAATGAATGCTGGGGCCAAATCTGAGAGAAAAATGGACATTTCTTTTGGGGATGAACTTGGAAGATTCATTGTCATATACCTAGATGACATAAAAAAATAATTCGAAAACAGATGAAGAGCACTTACTCCACCTTAGAATTGTTTTTGAAAAATGCAGGAAATTTAGAATCTCACTAAATCCCAAGAAAACTTTGTTTGGTCTAGAGGAAGGTAAACTATTAGGAAACATCATATCTAAATATGGAATCAAAATAGATCCTAGCAGAATTGAAGCCATTCAAATAATAGATCATTCCATAAACATAAAAGAGTTTCAGTCTTTCATAGGCAAAATAATCTTTCTAAGAAGATTTATCCCTAACTTGGCAGAACTTATGAGAAACATAACCAATATGTTGAAAACATATTCAAAAGTAAAATGGACCATAGAAGAAAAACATTCATTTGATCAAGTGAAACAGGCCTTGACACAAGCCCCTATACTTATCAATCATGATTACACCAAATATTTCCTCTTGTTCTCCTTTTCCTCTGAGCATACCACTGCAATAGTTCTTTTGCAGAAAAACAGTGAAGGGCATGAACAACCCATTTCTTTCTTTAGTGAATCATTGAGAGATGTTGCATTGAATTATAACATCACAGAAAAACAAGATTTTTCTTTGGTGAAAGAAATTAAAGATTCCAGAGTATATATTCTTCACTCACATTTTATTGCTTATTTTCCTAATGTTGTGGTGAAAGATATTTTGACCCAAGAAAATCCAGATGGCAGAAGAGGTAAATGGATTGTTGTGATCCTTGAATATGATATTGAGATCAAACCAACCAATCTTATAAAGGGTCAAGGATTAGCCAAACCGATGGGTGAGTCAAACTTTCATGCTTTGGATATTAATTTTCTAGCTACAGTTGATGAACAAGAAGAGAAAGCGACTCCACAAGTTAAAGAGGTTTTCTCAAAATCTCCCTGGTATGAAAACCTTATTTTTGTTTTGCATCATCTACAAGCTCCTCCTAGTTTGACTAAAACTAAAGATAGATTTTTTAAACTTAAAGCTATGAACTATTTCATTTTAAATGGAAATCTGTATTGGAAAGATGTTGGAGGTATTCTACTAAATTGTTTGTTGAAAGATGAAGATGATAAAGCTTTGCAGGAATTCCATGAAGGATACTATGGTGGACATTTGAATTGGAAAACCACTGCCAATAAAATTCTTAGAGATGGTTTCTACTGGCCAACTTTGTTTGTATATGTCCACAATAAAGTGAGCTCTTGTCATAAATGTTATATATTTGAAGGCAAAAGGAAACTTCTGCCTTTACCCTTGAATCCAATTTCAGTGGAAGCTCCATTTCAACAATGGGGTTTGGATTTCATTGGAGAAATTCACCCACCTTCATCAGGCCAACACAAATGGATTCTCACGGTCACTGATTATTTCACCAAGTGGATTGAAGTTGTATCCACCAGGTAAGCCACTGATGTTGTGATCATAAAGTTTTTGGAAACTAACATTGTTTCTAGATTTGGATGCCCCAGGAAAATTATCACTGACAATGCAACAACATTTAAATAAAAAAAGATGATAGAGTTTTGCAGCAAATATCATATCACCTTATGACACTCTACAGCCTATTACCCTCAAGGAAATTGATTAGCAGAGTCTTCAAATAAGAGTCTGGTCAGCATCATCAAGAAGATGTTGCAAAACAACAAAAAAAAAATTGGCATAATAAGTTTGTACATGCACTATGGGTAGATAGACTTACTACAAAGAGGTCAATTGGTATGTCTCCATACCAGTTGGTATATGGAATGGATGTTGTCTTTCCTACTTCTTTAGGTGTTCCTATCACAAATCTATTGTAGGAAGTACATCTAGAACCAAACGATATCCAAAGAAGAATCAATCAAACTATATAGTTGCAACAATCCAAAGAAGACGTCTACAACCAAACTCAGGTGATTCAAGAGAATATCGAGAAAATCTATGAGTGAAGGACCAAGGATGATGACTTCCAGTTAGGAGATAAAGTAATGAAATGGTACTCAAGGAATGAAGAAAAGGGAAAACATGGAAAATTTAATAATTTATGGAAAGGCCCATTCAAAATACATGCATAGAGAGGAAGCAATGCATTTTTTTATCAAGGATATGGATGGAGCAGATCTGCCAGGAGGACCTATCAATGGCAGAATGATCAAGCACTATGTTTCACAAGAATGAGGATTTTCTCACTCATTTCATTATAAATACCATTTTACTTGTTATGTCAGGTGTGGGTGATTTTTATCAAGTGGTTGAAGCACGGAGAGAAGGCCCTAAGCCATTGATAAATGTCACCAGATTCACATTTATATGAAATCAAATCAGAATGCAGAAAAGTACCGGAGAAGAAGATTCAAGGTAGCAGGTAGTTGGTTCTTGGAACCTCACAAGGAGAGCACCATCCCCAAGTGGAGCCATTGTTATAACCTTATATTTCATAGTATAGTCAAATTTTATTGTAAATAATGTTTTATTTTGTAAATGATTTACAAAAAGAAAAAGAAAAAAATAGAAAAAACAAAAAGAAAAAGAAAAGAAAAAAAAAAGAAAAATAAAAAGAGGGTATAAAAATAATATATATATATATATATATATATATATATATATAACCCCATGAAAAATAAATTTGGTTTGACTCATACTGTATCATCATGATCAAACCTTTTAAATTTATGTTGATAGGTTAGTGAATAAGTTTGGTCAAACAGTTTAATCTTGGCCAAATTAGCTAGGTTAGAGTAATGATTAATCCAATAGTGTAAGCTGGATTAATGTGTTAGTTGATTAGGCTAGGAGTTAGGTTAGTGATGTTTATTTTAATGAAAATTGCAAAGGGATTGTTAAGATACCCTTTATTTGAGTAAATTTGATGTTTTTATCTTAGGAAATAATACCTTGGTGAAAAAATAAGAAAGGGTGAACTTAGCGCTACCCATCGCATGATTTTATTCTAAGTTTCTTGTGGATATGACTCTTTGTCGTGTTGCGACTAAAAATATTATAAATTTCATTAGGGAGATCTAGTAGTGCCCAGATCAATGACCATCAGTGCATTCCGTACCCCCTCGACCTTTCTTCCTTTAATGGTGGGGGGGGGTCCGAAAAAGCGGTTTCCCCCATGGTGGACCCACCTA
>JZKD02S0229571.1:72764-101218 GCA_000966675.3 Picea glauca
CCCGCCTCACTCTTCCACCATACCCCACTATCACCTGTCACATGTCACACCCCACATACCCGTTGGCCAATCAATGCCCTCCCCGTGACTATTATTTGCCCCATCATCAGCCCATTCCATAAAGGACACATACGTCGCATTGGTTAACCTCATTTCTTCACCATTGTGACATTATTTGCATATCCACGCACCATCGACACCGCACCAAATCCATCTTTCGAGCCAACTGCCACCAAAATCCACTGTCGACAGACACAATTAACCCAGGTAATTATTGTAAATTCTAACCTTCTACAATATCTACTGCAAACAGATATTCAGTAAAGGAACATAAATGATACAATGGAAAATACAAACATTACACAGAGATTTTTCCCCTGGAAACCCAAACTGGGATAACCAACATATTTTATATTATTCATCATGTTACAATGTTTACAATACAAAATACATATAGGATCCAGGGGCATCCAAAACCCTAACCCAATGACCTGGATTAGTCCAAAACCCTAATTCCTTAACCAGAAATAGAAAACCATCGGTAAAGAAACCATGTGCCGAAAAACCACCTAAATATAATGCGGTCCTGAAAAATGCGGTCTTGATGCATAATTCTTTTTTCGGGGACACTACCCCCGAACCCCTGCACGCCTAATGCATATGCTTAGAAACTACTACTGGTGCAAAGAATATAACACATACCCAAAAATTATAGTCCTCCATTAATTCACCTCATAACTCTGTTAATCATGGATCCCAAAGCTAAATCCACTGAGACATCTTAGAACCCATTTCTTCCCCCTCTCATTGACTTGGATCATCTTCCCCTAGCAAATAAAGACTACAAGATTACAGATCCAAAATGTGAATTCAAATTTTTCAAATTACACTTCTCATTAAAGGATATTTTCCTAGATTAGAGTGACGAAATTGGGCGCTGGGAGTCCAATTTGCCTCTGTTCATTTTCCCTCAAACCTTCCATTTCTCGGAATTCGCCTTGAAATTCCAAGACCATTATTTTCCTGGCCAAAGGGCCTTTGTTTCCTCTTCCGGTGAAACCCTGTTCACCATTACCCCTGAATCCATTAATTAGATGTTACAGATCCAAAGAATTTACTCTGCAATCCCTTTCTATGTTGAAGCCCTGAATTACCTCTACCAGAAACTCTCCTTTCCCCAAAGAGCCCAGATTTTTGAAATCTTTCTGCCAGAATATGCTCAGTTGCCTAAGAAAAACCCTCCCTATCCATAGAATGGATACTTTTCAGATGAATGGGTGGATGAACCTATCTTAGGTTTTCTGATAATTGTTTCCACAGAATAAAAATCCACAGTTCAATTTGATTTGAGTCAGTTTTTGGATGATAACATACATGAGCAGTTTTTTAAATTTTCAACAGAAGGAATGTTCAAATATTCCTCAGTGTTGGTGTACCTATTCTTGTTTTTACAGTCAAATAGATTCTCATGTGCTCTCCAGAAATTGGACCAGGAAGGAAACCCTCAATCAGTGACTTCATGGACCTCACTAGTGAGGAAACATTCAACTGAGTTCAACTTC
Organism: Picea glauca; assembly: GCA_000966675.3. Lineage (NCBI taxonomy): Eukaryota > Viridiplantae > Streptophyta > Pinopsida > Pinales > Pinaceae > Picea > Picea glauca. The sequence goes on from JZKD02S0229571.1 coordinate 74,327, forward strand.
AAGGATTTCATTGATCAATTTTATCACCTTTATGATTTGGCCAAAACAAGAGATTGGTATCTGTACCAAAACCACACTGAAATAAGAGTGCATGGATGTGAATTGCCACCATACAAATTGCCAAAATATCTCCATGTAAGGATCTTTGCATTGGAACATATCAGAAAGATGGTGAACTTTGATGAAATTCATTTTGTATCAGTCAAGAAGAAACAACAACTCAGAATCAAAACCCAAATTGGTTCTTTCATATGCAACAATAGAGTTGCAGGAGAAGAGGCAGAAAACCTCTTGAAATAGATGAACTTCACTCAGAGATTCACATGGAATTATGACCCATTTGGTGTCATATCAGAGCTTAGGGTCAAACAAAACAACACTCCTTATGCTCATATACAAAAGTTGGAGGTGGAAAAGTATGTGAATCAGACAGATTGGCAAGAAATTACATCGCTGGAAACATAAGAACATCCTTCCCCTGTCACTACTTCACATATTGGCACACCTCAAATACAAACACAAAAGAGAGAAAGAAAATAGGTTTCCCCTTCACTCATAGAGGTTTCAACTGAAGACTTCCAAGTCTATAGAAAGAGGGCTAAAACTAGTTACACACCAGGCCTAAGAAGGAGAAATGCGGTCCACCATAGTCATGGAGGGACCACATTCCTAAAACTTTTTAGGAAGTCAGTTCATAGTGTCCACATATTCATCTAAAAAACAAACAGACACTACTATGTTAGTTTTATCCTCTCATGAGAAAGCAGGGTCAAATATCTTTGACAAATACAAATAGATCAAGCAAAGGAATGAACTCCTAAAAAGCAACACATATGCCCAATTCTGGAAGCAGACCTCCACTTCCCAACATAGACTATTGTCATCATTTGACACAAATAAAGGAAGAATGCAAATGGAATTCCTGCAAGAACAAGTTCCTCATCCCAAGACAGTTGTTGATTACAAGAATACTTCTTTTGAGTTTGATGTGAAGGAGGTCCATCCAGTGGACCAAATGGACATGCACAGGCAAACAGGGGAGATGATATTTTCCACCTTAACAAACACCTCATTGACTGCTTCAAAATTGCAGGTGTACCTGAATAACATCCAGTCTCAATTGAAGCTGGATAAAATTTCCTCTTTGGACAAGGACAATGAGATAAAACCACTAGAAGTGTTAGTGATAAAGATTGGGTATGACCCATCGAATGTAAAGGCTGCTGAAGAATTGTTGAAGAAGAAAAAAGTTGATATAGAATCCTTTAGAAAGAAACTAAAGATTCCACCTACTGAATATTCACAAGCAAAGGAGGTGGTTGAAACTGAAGTCCAAAAAGAGGAGATGTTGAAACTGATCATGGAAAAAAATGCATAGATAAGAGATATGAAGGAAGAGATGGACAAATTGATAAAGGATAAATAATAGATTGTGTATATGGATATTATTCCACTGGAGGCAATCCCTCTAACAGGAGTTAGGACAATAGAAGAAGCTACAACAATAGAGATTCCATCAGCTATCCCAGTCCAAGCTCCATATTCTTCTAAGAAGCTGGTGAAGTCTATGGAAGACATGTCCCTTCAAGGGAAGGATATCAAAAAATTGAAAGAAGAACTAAAAAAACTCCAAGACTTGAAGTCTATGTTTCAGTCCAGTTATCATGTAGAAATGCATAAGGCTCAGAGACTCAGTCAACAACTACAACAACTACAGAAAGAGATTGTCCTGGAAAAGACCTTATTCGAGGCCAAGGAAAACATCTAGGTGGATATCATCAAGTCTATGACAGAAATATGGTCATTCGTACAAATCATCTTTGAACAACATGAACCGGTACAGAAGGCTAGGGAAGAAATTGGGAAAATAAGAGAAGAGATAGGAGAAAGACCTATAGAGGCTACTGAGCTCATCAAGTCCCTAAACTCCAAAAAAAAGAAGGAGCTAGAAGAAATGGATATTAAATATAGGACAGAGACCATCCTTGAGGTCAAGAAGGTCCTGACCAAGAAAGGATTGATGTTGCAGCTAGAGGAGAAGGCTCAAGTGATGGACATTGGAGTTATGATATTTTTCAGTAAAATTGAGGTACTACACAAAGAAGGGTCTCCCTGGACTACTAGTACTCAATGACAAGATAATCACTATGTTGGATTATAGGCAGAAGATCAGTGTAGTGGCAAAAGATGGTTCCAAGTTTACATGTAGTTGGCATGTTTTTCAGGTAGGTGTGCTTGTCATTGATGGCAAGTTCAAAGTATGCAGCGATGGAAAAACAAGGACAACATAAGATCAGGAGGATAAGTGTAGAGGTGCATGCAGAGTACAAGAGTGTGCCTGATCATTTGATGGTTTTCATACATGCAAGGACGATCAGGCATAAATTGATCCGACTCCATTTCGAAGTTTCAGATATCGGGAGGTGGAGGTGTCAAGGACACTCACGACAAGTCCCGGAATTGCAAAATGCAAAATGCCGAAATCCCAAAAGAAAGAGACAGTTCCAGATACTAGGAGTTGAAGTGTCAAAACACCTCACCATAGGAGTCCCAGAATCGCGAAATGCGAAATGCCGAAATCCCGAAAGCAGGAGACAGTTTTGGATACTGGGATTTCAGATACTGGGAGTTGGGGATGTCAAGAACTCTTACTATAGGAGTCCCAGAATCGTGAAATGCGAAACGCCGAAATCCCAAAATAAGCACACTAACAAAGAATGTCGTAGACTGGGAAATAACTCCATTTCAAGGTCCCGGATACCGGGAGTTGAAGTGTCGAAACACTTCATCACAGGAGTGCCGAAATGTCGAATCACTGAAACGCGAAATGTCAAAATCCCGAAATAGGCACATCAACAAAGAGCTTCACAAACTGGGAAATAAATCCATTTCGGAGTCCCGGATACTGAGAGTTGAAGTGTTGAAACACTTCACCACATAAGTGTCGAAATGACGAATCGCCAAAATGTGAAACAACGAAATACCAGATCTTTGATCCGAATCCATTTCAGAACTTCAGATATCGGGAGTTGGAGGAGTTAAGCGCCGAGACTCTTCACCAAAGGAGTCCCAAAATGACGAAACACAAATTGCTGAAATGATGTTGATCCGACTCCATTTTGGAGTTTCAGATACCGGGACTTGGAGTTGTCAAGAACTCTCACATCAAGAATGTCGAAATCGCGATATGCAAAATCATGAAGAGATCTGGACCGTCGAATCATCAAGAGCGTGGACCATTGATCTGACTCCATTTTGGAGGGTCAGATACCAGGAGTTAGAAGAGTCAAGAGTTGAGACTCTTCATCAAAGGGGTCCCGAAATGTCGAAATGCGAAATGTCGAAATGCAAGATGTGAAAACACCTTTTTGGTGTAAACCTTGGTCACTATCGGAGGTCACATTGTCGAAGAGCTGTAGAGAATAACTTGAAGAGACAAGCTCCATTTAGGAGTTTGGGACATAGAGAATCGAGACTCTTCACCACAAGAATGCCAAAATTCTGAAATGCTAAAATGAGAAATAAACGCAAGATCCTACGGATCCAATCCAACGGTGCAGGTTAATTTAAGTATAATCGGAGGGCTACTGTTTCACTTCAGAGTGTAACTGCTAGAAATGACTGATGGTTTCTACTAGAGGACTCAAAGAGACTTGAGTGTGATTTCCAGAGGAGTTGAAGAGTCTCAAGGAATCTGCCAGTGGGATGAAGACTGGTCATAGAGACGATTGACAGATGGAAGAGTGTTGAAGCCTATAAATGCAACAGAGAGGTTGAGCTCGACTGTAGCAGAGAAGATAAAGAATCTCGACTACTAGAGAGGTTAAGGAATCTCGAAATAAAACCCAGTGATGATGGATGCATGCGTTGAACTGCCAGAGAAGATGAAGAGTTGGCATGATGATGAGGCAGAGCACTGGATATGGAGAGAAAATGCAGAAGCATAGGGAGATAGCACGCACAAGGTGCACAGAGACTATAAGTATGTAGAACAAAGAAGAGATGGAGGTTGTTGAGAATGATTCAGGAGTGTAGAATGAGGCAAAGTGCAACAGCTAAAATGCAAATAAGAGGAATGGTGTATTGAATGGACATGGCCCACAGGGCATAAAAGGAGAACAAAAAGCGCAAGGATGTGTGCATGAAGATAGTGAGGCAGACAGAGCAGGGCAGTGTAGCAGAACAATGATGAGACTGGTAAGCCATTGATGAACATTATATCACTGTAATAAGTTTCAATAGCAAAGATTTATATTTCATGGTGGTAGGGAGGTGCTAGAGAGTATTGTTGTCCTCAGAGGTTCAAGTGGGTGCTTGAACACAAGGAGTTGTAGCTTCCATCTGGTTGTAGCCAGAGAAACAAGGGCGGTAGGGTGGTGCAAGGGAGAATTGTTGTTCTCTGTTATACAGGTTGGTGCCTGTGTGACTGGAAGTTGGTGCTGGAACACTTAGGGAGTTGGTGCTTCCTTCTAGTGGGTGCTAGAGAAACCAAGGAGTTAGTGCTTCCTTCTAGTGGGTGCTAGAGAAACCAGGGAGTTGGTGCTTCCTTCTAGTGGGTGCTAGAGAAACCAGGGATTTGGTGCTAGAGAATCCAGAGAGTTGGTTCTCTCAGCAAGTAGCAGCTTGCAAAACAGAGGTTGTAGCCTCATTATGAGTTGGTGCTCATATGTATGATAATGTAAAGAATGTAAAGATTACTTATCATATAAAGAAGAAGAGGTTTTTACCCTGTATGGGTTTCCTCAGGAAATATCTATCTCTGTGTATCTCATATGTGTGAATGATGGTGAATATTCTATTGCTTACTTTCCTACATTATTGTGACTGACATTAAATGTTGTGTAAAGAGTTTAAAATAAGCATAATTTTTTAAGCATAGGTACAACTGATTCACCCCCCCTCTCATTTGTTCAACAATTGGTATCAGAGCCAACCCCTTTTATCTAAGGGTAGATCCTAGAGCTTAAACATGTCAAGCCATGAAGGAAATTCAACCAATAAGGCCCCTCTGTTCAATGGAACAAACTTTGCCTTCTGGAAAGTTAGAATGAGAACCTACATAATGGATTTAGGTGCAGATGTTTGGGATGTGGTAGATACTGGGTATGTAAAGCCAATTGTACTAGCTAGTAAGGATGACAAGATAGAATTTAGCTTCAACGCTAAGGCTATGAATGCTATCTTGAGTGGGCTTTCAGAAGCAAAATTCATAAAAGTTATTCACCTAGGAACTGCCAAAGAAATGTGGGACAAACTCATTAGCAATTATGAAGGTAATGAGAAGGTAAAGGATGCCAAGCTTCAAACCTACATAATATAGTTTGAACAGTTGAAGATGAAGAAAGATGAAAATGTTGGAAAATACTTTCTGAGAGTAAAATAAATGGTAAATGCAATGAAAACACTTGGTGAGAAAATTGAGGAACCTTATTTAGTTCAGGAAATTTTGAGATCTCTACCAGATAGGTTCAATCTGAAGGTCTCTGCTATTGAAGAACTTAATGATCTGAAAACCTTAGAGTTTGATCAACTTATAGAAACATTGACTACATATGAAATGAGAATAGTTAAAGATAAACCCACCTCCAGAGAAGCATCATTTAAGGCAGGCGAGAATGAGGATTCAGAGCTTGATGAAATTGAAGCAAAATTTGTGAAGAGACTGAAGAAGGGATTAGTCAAATACAAAGGTAAACTCCCTTTCAAATGTTTCAACTATGGTAGGATAGGTCATTTTTAAAATAAATGTCCCCGCAAAGGAAAGGATCAGACATGTGATGATGAGGAGAAGCACAAACACAGAAATTTCTTTAAAGAGAATAAATTTAAGAAGAAAAGTCTTTGTGTAAAGAATAATGATGCTCCTTCATATGATGAAGACAATGACTCCAATATTGAAGATAAACTAAATGAATTCATACTTATGGCCAAATAGGATTATGATAATATAAGCTCAAGAAGTGTTGCTAATGAAGAAGAAGTTGTGGTTGACATGGAAGGAGAACTGATCAGTGAACTGGAAGATATTGACAGACTAAGAATTAAGAACAGAAAGAAAAGACAATTGCTGATACAGTTCGAGAAAGACAATAAATAACCTGATGAAGAACTTGTCCTACTAAAAGTGGAATTAGAAGAGGCAAAGAAAATCGAAGACATTCTGAAACAACAATTATTAGAAAAGAAGGCAAGATGTGAAGCCTTAGAACAATAAGTAGTGAAAACTAGGAAAGAGATGGAGAAGTTTCAAGCCTTGTATAATCATAATCTATCAAGTATCAAAGCCTCAGAAGGATTAGCCACCATTCTAAATCAACAAAGGAATCCCAAGCTGAAAATTGGTCTGGGTTATGAAGAGGGATCAAGTAGTGATAAGCCAAGAAATGAAGAACCCATCAAGTTTGTCAAATCTACAACCAATGACAACAACGAACATGTAGAAACAAAGGAAGACAATCAGCCGCCCAGGATGAGTAAAGAAAAAGGTGCCAGGACTGAATCTGTAGAACAAAGAAATAATGTGCTCCCTGCTGAAAGATGTCATCAACATGGAAGAAATCGATTTGCTCAAAGAAGACAACCATTTTCTAGGTACAAAGAATTTTTCTATGGCTATTGTTTCTACTATTCTAACTTTGGTCACAAAGCTGTAAAGTGTTCCTTAAGACTTAGACATGAGAAATTAATATTTCAAAGGAATAAATACTTGCCACAACAAAGAATGATACAACCAAGTAACAAACCTTCACAGATTGCAAATTGCCAAATTAAGTCTAGAGACATGCAACTAAGGAGGTTAAGAAATAATCAACAGTCAATGAGTAGACAACACTGGAAAAATAATTTTGACCTATTGAACAATGAGATTGAATGTTACATATGTCATAACTATGGACATACATCTGTTGATTGTTGATTAAGGAACTATGAACCAGATTTGAATTGCCCTGCTGAAAATGTCAAGGTTTGGAAGAAGAAAGAAAGTGACAAGTGTGGATTAGTGTTGTCAGCTCAAAGAAAAATGAACCCTTGGTATATAGACAGTGGATGCTCCAAACATATGGCGGGAGACAAAGTTAAGTTTCTATCTCTAAGTGAAAGCAAATCAGGAAATGTAACCTTTGTAAATGATGATCTAGGTAAAATAAAGGGTAAAGGGATGGTGAGTTTAAGTAATGGAAAAGGAAAAGCCCAAGATGTTCTACTTGTAGATGGACTAAAACATAATCTGCTCAGTGTAATTCAAATGTGTGACAGAGGATGTGAAGTGGTGTTCACATCCAAGGACTACAAAATAAAGTCTGTAAACTCAAGACAAGTGGTGGCCAAAGGCATAAGGACAGAAAATAATGTATATCTGCTGAAAGAAAATAGAGAAGAGTGTCATCTAAGAAAACATGATGAAAGTTGGTTATGGGATAGGAGATTTGGACATCTAAACTTTGACCACTTAATCAAACTCAAAAATCTCGAGGCAGTAAAAGATATTCTGAGAATATCAAAGCCCCAAGATTCAATGTGTAAACCCTGCCACATAGGAAAGATAACCAGGACACAGTTTAAGTCCAAGAGCTTTACTTCAACAAATAAACCACTCCAACTAGTTCATATGGATTTATGTGGACCATCAAGACAGGAAGGCACAGGGAAAGAAAACTACTTCATGTTGATTATTGATGATTACTCCAAACTTACTTAGGTTTCCTTTGTCAAAGAAAAAGCTGAAGCATTTGAGAATTTTAAAATATTTAAGGCTTTAACTGAGACTCAAATAGGCAAGAGGTTAAAGGCAGTAAGATCAGACCGAGGAGGAGAGTTTATGTCAAGTGATTTCAAGGAATTATGTGATAAGCATGGGATCAAGAGAGAATACACAATCCCAAGAACTCCACAACAAAATGGAGTAGTTGAGAGGCAAAACAGAGCAATGAAAGAAATGGTCAGGTCAATGATGAATAAGATTTCTCAAACCTATTGGGTAGAAGAAATACACACAGCAGTTCACGTTCTTAACAAAGCCCACCTCAGACCACAAAGTGATAAGACACCTTATGAACTGTGGTATGGGAGACCTACCTCAATCAAACACTTCAGAGTCTTTGGGAGTAAATGTTACATAAAGAATAATGATGAGAACCTTGGAAAATACGATGAGAGGGTTGATGAAGGTATATTCTTAGGATATGCTACAAACAGTAAAGGATACAGATGCTATAATAAGAGGCTGCATAAAATGGTTAACTGTATTGACGTAAAAGTTGATGAAGGAATCCCAGCAAGAGAGGGGTACAATAATGAGTCTTCTACAGAGGACACAACTAAAGTTGAAGATGAACAGGTCCAAGAATCAGAAAATGAAGATTCTGAATCAGATGAAGACACAAAAACTCAGACAGACTCAAATCAGAAGGCTTATTCAAATTCCTCCTCCATAATCACTCAAAAGAATCATCCTGCATGTCAGATAATTGGTGAAAAATACAAAGGTGTACAAACCAGAAGAAAGATAATAAAAAATACCAAGCAATAACATATATCTTTCATATCCATTCTGGAACCCAAGAATTTTAATGAAGCTAGCAAATATGACCATTGGGTTAAAGCAATGAATGATGAACTTGATCAGATTGAGAAAAACAATATGTGGGAGATGGTTCATAGAACTGAAGGTAAAAATATCATTGGTTCCAAATGGATCTTTAAGAATAAGTTGAATGAGTAGGGACAATTTGTTAGGAACAAAGCAAGATTGGTCTGTAAAGGATATGCTCAAATAGAAGGACTGGATTTTGATGAAACTTTTGTGCCTGTAGCAAGATTAGAAGCTATCAAAATATTTCTTGCCTATGCTTGTCATAAAAGGTTTAAAGTCTATCAAATGGATGTCAAGTCGGCTTTTCTAAATGGATATTTAAATGAAGAAGTCTATATGGAACAACTAGAAGGCTTCAAACTATTTGATAACCCTAACTTAGTATGCAAGATGAAGAAAGACTTATATGGGTTAAAACAGGCCCCTCGTTCCTGGTATCACAAACTGGATACGTATCTCAAAGACAAAGGGTTCAAGAGAGGAACAATAAACAACAATCTATATATCAAAAAAGAGGGTAATGATTTTCTTATTGTGTTGGTCTATGTGGATGACATCATCTTCGTATGTAATAAGGATCAATTGGTACAATGGTTTGCTTCTACCATGGAGTCTGAGCTTGAAATGTCTATGATAGGTGAACTGTCATTTTTTCTTGGTTTGCAAATTACATAGAGGTCTGAAGGGATGTTCATTTCTCAAGAAAAATATATAAGAGAAATGTTGAAAAGATTTCAAATGGAAGATTCTAAACCTGTGGGTACACCTATGGTTACTGGATGCAAATTAAGCAAGGATGATGACTCACTTGATGTTGATCAAAGTTCATATAGGTCAATGATAGGCAGCCTGTTGTACATCACAACATCCTGCCCAGACATAATGCATGTTGTTGGAATGGTAGGAAGATATTAGTCTGCACCTAAACAGAGTCATTTGCAAGATGTCAAAAGGATAGTCAGGTATTTAAAAGAAACAATGACTTATGGTCTGTGGTATCCTAGAAATCATAATTTTCAGTTAACTGCCTACTTAGATGCAGATTGGGCAAACTATGCTAATGAGAGAAAAAACACCAGTGGAGGAGCATTATTCCTGGGTGACTCATTAATAACATGGCTTAGTAAAAAGAAAGGTTCCATTTCTTTATCAACTACAGAGGCAAAGTACATTGTTGTTGCTACCTATTGCACTCAGGTATTATGGATGATTCAGACACTTACAGACTTGGAGGTAAAATACACCGCATCTATCCCAATTCATTGTGATAACACTAGTTCCATCAGTGTGTCTAAGAATCTTGTATTCCACTCCAAGACCAAGCATATTCCCATAAAATACCATTTTTTGAGAGAACAGGTCACCAATCAGGTTGTTCAAGTCCATTACATTACAAACACAGAACAAATTGTAGACATCTTTACTAAACCCCTAGCCAAGACACCATTTGAATATCTCTGACATAAGCTGGGTGTCATCCCGTCTCACACCTAAGAGAGTCCATCCTGTTAGGGGGAGCTTTGTATTGATTGAATATCTGATACCTTTTAAAAATAATGCAACAGCTCAGGGGGAACATGTTTTCTTTGACATTGATGTCAAAGGGGGAGAAATGGAGTGGTCCAGATTGGATGCTTCAGTTGGAGGTCCAAACAGATGAGTGCAGTCATTTAGGGTTGCCATCAATGCCAAAGGGGGAGATTGTTGGCATGTTTTTAGGTAGGTGTGCTTGTCATTGATGGCAAGTTCAGAGTATGCAGCGATGGAAAAACAGGGACAACGTAAGCTCAGGAGGATAAGTGCAAAGGTGCACGCAGAGTGCAAGAGTGTGCTTGATCATTTGATGGTTTTTAGGGAGGCAAGGAAGATCAGGGATAAATTGATCTGACTCCATTTCAGAGTTTTGGATACCGGGAGGTGGAGGTGTCAAGGAAACTCACAACAAGTCTCAGAATTGCGAAATGCTGAAATCCTAAAAGTAGGAGACAGTTCCAGATACTGGGAGTTGAAGTGTCAAAACACCTCACCACAGGAGTCCCAGAATCGTGAAATGTGAAACGCTGAAATCCAGAAAGCAGGAGATAGTTTTGGATACCAGGATTTCGGATACTGGGAGTTGGGGATGTCAAGAACTCTTACTATAGGAGTCATGGAATCGCGAAATGTGAAATGCCAAAATCCTGAAATAGGCACACCAACAAAGAATATCGCAGACCAAGAAATAACTCCATTTCGGGGTCCCGAATATCGGGAGTTGAAGTGTCGAAACACTTCATCATAGGAGTGCCGAAATGCCAAATCACCGAAACGCGAAATGCCAAAATCCCGAAATAGGCACATCAACAAAGAGCTTCATAGACCGAGAAATAACTCCATTTCGGAGTCCCAGATACCAGGAGTTGAAGTGTCAAAACACTTCACCACAAAAGTGTCGAAATGTCGAATAGCCAAAATGAAAAACAACGAAATATTGGATCTTTGATCCGACTCCATTTCGGAACTTCCGATACCGAGAGTTGGAGGAGTTAAGCACCGAGAATCTTCACCATAGGAGTACCAAAATGACGAAATGAGAATTGTGGAAATTCCATCGATCCGACTCCATTTCAGAGTTTCGGATACCGGAACTTGGAGTTGTCAAGAACTCTTACATCAAGAATGCCGAAATCGCGATATGTGAAATCATGAAGAGATCTGGACCGTCGAATCATAAAGAGTGTGGACCATTGATCCGACTCCATTTTGGAGGTTTATATATTGGGAGTTGGAAGAGTCAAGAGTTGAGACTCTTCATCAAAGGGGTCTCGAAATTCCGAAATGCGAAATGTGAAAACACCTTTTTGGTGTAAGCCTTGGTCACCGTCGGAGGTCACATTGTCGAAGAGTTGTAGAGAAGAACTCGAAGAGACAAGCTCCATTTTGGAGTTTGGGACATGGAGAATTGAGACTCTTCACCACAAGAATGCCAAAATTTTGAAATGTTGAAATGTGAAATAAACGCAAGATCCTACGGATCCAATCCAATGGTGAAGGTTAATTTAAGTATGATCAGAGGGCTACTGTTGCACTTCAGAGTGTAACTGCTAGAAATGACTGATGGTTTCTACCAGAGGACTTTAAGAGACTTGAGTGTGATTGCCAGAGGAGTTGAAGAGTCTCAAGGAATTTTCCAGTGGGATGAAGACTGGTCATAGAGACGATTGACAGATGGAAGAGCGTTGAAGCTTGTAACTGCAACAAAGAGTTTGAGCTCGACTATAACAGAGAAGATAAAGAGTCTCAACTGTTGGAGAGGTGAAGGAATCTCGAAATAACACCCAGTGATTATGGAAGCATGCATTGAACTGCCAGAGAAGCTGAAGATTTGGCATGATGATGAGGTAGAGCATTGGAGATGGAGAGAAAATGTAGAATCATGGCGAGATAGCATGCACAAGGTGCACAAAGACTATAATACAAAAAACAAAGAAAATATGGGGGCTGTTGAGAATGATTCAGAAGTGTAGAATGAGGCAGAGTGCAGTAGCTGAAATGAAAAGAAGAGGAATGGTGCATTGAATGGACATGACCTACAGAGCATAAAAGGAGAACATAAAGTGCAAGGATGTGTGCATGAAGACAGTGAGGCAGACAGAGTAGGGAAATGTAGCAGAACAATGATGAGACTGGTAAGCCATTGGTGAACATTATATCACTATAATAAGTTTCAGTAGAAAAGATTTATATTTCAGGGTGGTAGGGAGGTGCTAGGGAGGATTGTTGTCCTCAGAGGTTCAAGTGGGTGATTGAACACAGGGATTTGTAGCTTCCATCTAGTTGCAGCCAGAGAAACAAGGGTGGCAGTGTGGTGCAAGGGAGAATTGTTGTTCTTTGTTATACATGTTGGTGCTTGTCTGACTAGAAGTCAGTGCTTCCATCCAGTTGGTGATGGAACACTTAGGGAGTTGGTGCTTCCTTCTAGTGGGTGCTAGAGAAACCAAGGAGTTGGTGCTTCCTTCTAGTGGGTGCTAGAGAAACCAGGGAGTTGGTCCTTCCTTCTAGTGGGTGCTAGAGAAACCAAGGAGTTGGTGCTTCCTTCTAGTTGGTGCTAGAGAATCCAGAGAGTTGGTGCTCTTAGCAAGTAGTAGCTTGCAAAACACAGGTTGTAGCCTCATTATGAGTTGGTGCTCATATGTATGATAATGTAAAGAATGTAAAGATTACTTATCATATAACGAAGAAGAGGTTTTTACCCTGTATGGGTTTCCTCGGGAAATATCTGTCTTTGTGTATCTCATATGTGTGACTGATGGTGAATGTTCTATTTCTTTATTCCCTGCATTATTGTCACTGCCATTAAATGCTATGTGAAGAGTTTAAAATAAGCATAATTGTTTAAGTATAGGTACACAAATATTTCCTGGAGACATTACAGTTGGACATGAGTATCCAACATGATATAAAACATATTTTTATCACAAAGCCCACTTTTGCCAAGTATACTGAGATGGATGACATATACAGAAAGTTACTCAAGGTTTCCATCCCTAGGAAAAAGAATTGGGAAGATTTATGTTCTTTACTTGAGTAAAGATAATTTTGAGGTTCGAGTCAACATGGAGCATACAATCAAGTCAAATATAATGAGTCACCAACTACTTCCACAAAATCAACACCAAGGATCCCAATATATCAAAAAAATTCCTATACTTTGTAATATGAGATGTAATTAGTTAGATTTTTCATCCATAATATCCTAGTCATTTATGACAGGATCAGATGTAAATACTTGCATAAATACTTCTTCCTTCGAAGTATTGAGGGTTGATTTTTGCACCAAGGAGCTATTGTGTAATCTTTTCAAAGGATAAACTAGTAATAAAACAAGCTTGTTCACATGATTCTTGTGTCAAATTGTTGGTGATGTCTCTCCTTTTTTGTTGAATGTTTTCTTATTCTCAGTTATCATTTATGTATTTCAGATTCTAATAATTAAAAGGAAGTCAATAGAACTGAATTTATCTTATATACTCTGTCTCTGGTGTTTTAATGGTCTATATGTTTTCATCCAAAAATGAGTAAGGGAATTCTTAGTTGCTCCTTTGCTTAGTGGACTCTCACACCTTTTCTATCTTATTCACCTCATTTAATCTCAATAGATCCAACAATTTTACTACCTTTCCCTGTGAATAAAACCTCATAAAAAATTGAATATGATCCTCATCCTTAATACAAACCCCATAGCCCAATGGAAAATTAACGCATTCTTTCAGCCAACTATTACAAACAAACAAACAAGTTCGAACTATCATAACTAGCCTAGCATTTAAAACTTAAACAAAACTAAATCTTACAGAGAGATCCCCCTCTGAAACTGGTAGGTCTATATCCCAATTTCAAAAGTGGTTTTGATAGTTCCCTCTATCAATTTATTCTACCCTTCGACAACCTCTAGGAATTATAGAGTGATAACAGTTTTATATGCACTTTCTCTTCAATAACACCATTTAATAAAGTTGTTTTCACATCCATCTGGTGTAACTTCCACTTCATTTTGGATGCAAGAGCTATGATGGTTCTGATAGAAGCATATTTGGCTACAGGAAAAAATGTTTCTTCATAGTCAATACCTTCCTTTTGAGAAAATCCACGAGCCACAAATCTTTCCTTAAGTTTTTCAATACTTTCATCTGCTGCATGTTTTATCTTGTATATCCACTTGGAAGATACCACATATTTTTTCTTTGGTCTAGGAACTACTTCCCATACATCATTATGTATAATGGGATGGTATTCTTCTGTTATGGCATACATCCATTATTTATTTTGAATGACTTCCTCAAATAAAGTAGGTTCCTTTTCTACGAGAACACACATCAAGGCCATATAGTTGGAGAATGGCTTAGGCTTATTGCTTTGTCTCATGGTTCCTTTTGGGGCACCATACCTCTCTGCATATTGAATAAGTTCTTTCACCCAAGCTGGCTTTCTCTTGTGAGAGATTGTCATACGGGGAGGTTCTTGAGATTATATCATATCATGATCCTTTGGAATCTCATCATCAGGGTTAATTGTAACTTCCTTCACAGGTTTTGCAACTTTGGGATCATAGGTTCTTCTTCATATACTTCTTCAAGTTGGCATTTCCTTGATCTTTTGAGTGTTGTAGCTTCATCAAAGGTTACATCTCTACTGATGTCAATATCATGGTAACCTGGTATGTAAATTGTAAAGGCCTTAGAGACCTCGCAGTATCCAACAAATATTCCCCTCTTTCCTGAAGGATCCAACTTAGTTATGTTTTCTTTTGGAATGTGTACAAATACTAGACAACCAAATATTTTGAGATGGCTTACTTCTGGCTTATTTCCGGTGAACATTTCTTCAGGAGTTTTGAATCCAAGTGCACTATATGGGATAATCTATTTTGGACATATATTGTTGTTCTTGCTGCTTCATCCTTGGAATATCTTGATTGCGAATCATAGTCTTTATTGCTTCCATAATCGTTCTATTCTTTCTTTCTACCACACCATTTTGTTGAGGGTTACAGGGAGTGGTGATCTCCCTCATAATCTTGACATCTCTTCAAAAAATTCCAAATTCATTTGAGGTGTACTCTCCTCCATTATCTGACCTGAGTATCTTGATTTTCCTTTCAGAGAGGTTTTCAACCAAGGCTTTTAATTCCTTGAACCTTCCAAGTACTTCATATTTTGACTTCAATAAAGAAACCCAAGTCTTACGAGAGTAATCATCAATAAAGGATACATAGTATACATACCCGCTGAGAGAGGTTTATGGCATTGGAATGCATACATCTGAGTGGATAAACTCCGATATTTCTTCTTCTTTACCATCACTCTCTGGAAGAAGATTATTTATGTTCTTTCATTGTGCACATCCCTTGCATACACCTTCATGATCAACCTTTAATTCTGGTAAACATGTAGCTACCTTGCTTACATATGGTAAGGCTTTGTAGTTTATGTGGTCTAGTCTTATATGCCAAATTTCATAATGACTTTTAGTAGAGTGAGTCAAGTCTACATCTAAGTGACCTTTTAACTTGTACAACACACCTTCTTTTGTTCCAATAACAACTGCATATTCTATATTTTTTCCTTTAGACCACATAAGAAATTCATCATCTATGAATGAAACCCTGAAATCTTTCTTATCTTGGGGTGAAATATATAGTAAGTTCTTTTTCAAACATTGTACATAGAGTACATCCTTCATTCTCATCGGAGTTCTTGAATAAAGTTTGTAGGTGGATTCTCCCATTCCTTTGATAGGGTACTAATAATCATCTCCAAGTGAATCTTTCTAGGGGGAGTCTTTTTCCATAAGTCTAGAGAGAATGTGTTTTTGACCTGTCATGTGCTTAGAGGCATCACTATCTATCATCCAAGTATCCTCTCCAGGTGTCACCGATCCTAAGAGGACGGAAAACAAAACATAATATTCAATTTCTTCTTTAGTTAGTTTATTGGGTGGCTCATCATCTTCAGTTGCATGGGCATGATGTATTTTTTTATTTATTGTTTTTTATTCTTCTCTTCTAGTAGGACAATTCTTAGAAATGTGTCCCATCTTATAACAATGATAACATTAATAAGAGTAGAAATATTTTCCCTTTCGTTGACCCTTATGATATTTTTGGAATTTCTTTGGAGAGTGAGATTCTTTATGAAAGTAGGTCTCCTTTTGAAAATGAGGCTTTTTCTTTCCTCCTTTAGCATGAGCAACCAGGGATTTATCTTCATCTCTTAATAGGACGGCTTCTCAGTTGGCCACTCTTGCTTCTTCTTGAACACATTCTTCCCATGAACTGTCAAATTGGAGTTTCTCTTTTCTTGCACAAATAGTTTGGATGAAGGAATCCCAAGGTCTTGTGAGACCATTAAGATTTGTCATCACAAGTTCATCTTCATCTAAGTTGTCTACAATTTCCTCTAATTGTTCCTTGAATAGAGAAACCCTAGAGAAATAATCTTGAACTCTTTCTCCTCTTTGCATCTTTGTATTATTAAGTTGGGTTCTCAAGTTCATCTTTTGGTTGATGTTCTTTCCTTCATACATTCTGGTTAGGGAATCAAACATATATTTTGTAGTATTCTTAGAAGACACTTGAGGGATCAAGTGATATTTAATGGAATCTACAATTATTATTTTGACCTTAATCATATCCTTCTTGTACTTCTCTTTGGATGTATCTTCTTCAGGTTTCGATACATTTTCTTTTATGAATTTTGCAAGATCATTCTCTTCAAGAATGAGTCCAATTATTTACTTTGAGGCACAAAAATTTTCCACACATTCTAACTTTTCAAAAAGCTTGGTGATTGTAGACATCTTGACCTGGAGCTAAGAAAATGACCAGAAAATGAAAGTGCTAAGAAATTGAAATTGAGATTACCAGGAGATGCACTGGGATGAGGCGAGTTTGCTAGAGCTGACTGTTTCAGAAAATTCCAAGTTTTACCCCTTGAAACTTGACCTGTGCAATTATTCTAGTTTTTTGGTTTGAATTTTTTGAGAATTTGGCCACTGAAAAAGTTCACTCTAGCTGTCAAAATATGCGCTAGCATAGGGCACACTTATCAATATAGTTTTATAAATATCTAGGGCACACTGAAATTAAAAAACAATTCCTCTTGAGAAAAAATCCCTAATTTTCTTGTACGAAAACAATGACGTCTAGATACATAGTGAAAGATGCTCTATTCAGTCAAGCTCTAATACCATGTTAAATTTTTATTGTTGTTATTAGGTTATCTCCAAATTATACGAGCATTCAATGCATTTCCAAAACAACATCATAAATAGGATCATTGAAAGAAACACAATCACAAGGTACACAACATTTTATCCTAGGAAACCCTCGTGGGGGAGAAAACTTAGAAAAACTTCCTCAATAATAGATTTCCAATACAATGCCAAGACTAAGACCAAAACGCCAAATATAAACAAAGACTGAGCATGTGCCTCTCTTCTCCTTCCTCCTGCAACTGCAACTACCTTCATGATATGTGCATTGGATGAGTGAGAGTGAGAGTGAACAAGTGAAGCACCATCCTCACATATAAATACTAGTTGAGGAGGAGCTAGGGTTATGTATCTTCACTTAGTGGGGCCAACTTCTTCTAGAAGTGGTTAAAACCAATTTATAAACACTAGGGGTCGAATTTACAAATACCACCATACAAATGTAGTTTGACTAATCCACAAAATGGGATTTGATCTTATACAAGACCCAACATGATCAATCCGCAAAAGGGGATTTGATCTATAAGATAATGACTCAAAATTAATTAGAATACTCTTCGAAGTTACAATATTTCAACATATTCAACGGTGTTGAATCCATTTCTGGATTAAAAACAATAATTTCATCAACTCAAAATTCCAATTTCAACAAAGATTGTCTTACCTGATTCCAATGATGGCAAACTGGGAAATGTAAAAAATGTAGAACATTTAGTTTTCTTCATTCAAATATGGAAAAAAAACCATCTATTGAATTGGAAGGATGATTCAAAGTACTTTCACAACTAATTTGAATATAGTGTAAGCAGACATGAAATGTAGGAAATTAAATTAGCTTCTAGAATATATATAATTTTTATTTTTAAGTTTTTGTATGACCAAGAAATAGTGGTATTTTTAATAGTGGTATGTTACTTTTTTTGCAAATTCTAATGCATATGTTTGCGTTAGTGTAGTGGTTGAGTAACTAAATTATGGAACTTAATTAAAGTAAAATGTACAATTGTAGAGAACAATTCGTTCTTGTACACCACTTGTTTTGCAAGAAATTATAAGGTCAAGCATTACTGCAAGGCATAAGGGCCTAAACATAATCAAACAATTTATTTTAGATTGTATATCTTGGCTCGTTTTAGTGAAACATATAATTCCTTTTCTGCAAATATAAGGTAATACAAAATTATAGTTGAACTTTGTGTAGTTTCATTAGTAATGGATTTGTGTAGCATATTTAAAAATAATGTGAAAAGAAAAGGTATTGAAAGAGATTCAAAAAAATGAAGGTTTTGTTGTTTTTGTGGAAAACTCCCAAAAAGTTGACAATAGAGTGTTGGATCAACAAGAGGAGTGTCACAATCAATAGTTAATTTTACTCCAAATTGAAGTGGTGTCGGTGAAGGCTTACAATCATTCATATGAAACCAATATAGAAAATACAAAGCATACTTAGGCCGAGAAAGGAATATCCCATTATCCATGTGTCAAACCTGAAGACCAAGAAAATAATGCAATAGGCCTAATTATATCATTTGTGTTGGGTATGTGTTATATTCGTTGCATGTGTGTGTGTGTGCATGCACGTCAGATTCAACAACTGCATCTAACGATCCCAACTTCCTTCGCCCTTCATGTTGTGTACGTCGGGTGCTTTCCTGGGGGGTTCCTAGGGGGGGGGTGGGGGGGGAAAGATCCCCCCCCCCCCTAGTTACGCTCAACGTTCGGGGTAGCGCCCCAAAATTTGGATTTTGGAAGGTTTTTTCTATTTTAGCGGATTTTTCTATTTTTAGTAGTTTTCTAAATTAATATTGATTAAGGGATTAGGGTTTTCGTAGCTACGGAATACCTAAAATATTGTATATATTGTATTTTCACTGGTGAAATTAATACAATGAAGAGTTGAAAGGTGTGACACCAAGGAAGGCTGGTTTTCTCTCGATTAAGGGTTTCCAACATAAATCTCTATGTACTGTGTATGAGCCATTGATTAATTTTTATTTTTCTTAAGAATATGTATGCATTTCCTTACTGTTTAAAATTTACATGTGGTATTAGATCCATTTTTGGCTTTAGGGGGATGCCTTTGTTGTTGAGGGTTTGGCTCAGTCTTGATAGATCAAGTTTATCTTGGGTCTATGATAAACCTGGGTTCAGTGGGAGATTTTGCAATGGTGATTATAGTGTAGAAAGAGGAATGGCGAGGTATTCTAGAATCGAGATAGAGAAGTTCAACGGTAAAAACTTTGATCTATGGAAGCTCAATATTGAGGACCTTCTTGTAGACAAATAAAAATGGATCATTGTGGATCCTGGTACACATCCTATTGGTATGCAGTCTACTGGCACATAGTCTACTGATACACAATCTTTTGGTACACAAACTACTAGTAGACAACCTACTGGTATGTCGAAGGAAGAGTGGAAGAAGTTGGATAGAAGAGAAAGGAGTACTATTTGAATCTTCCTAGCAGATTCAATGTTGTTTAATGTCTTGAGAGAATCTACAGCCAAGGAAATCTGGGATAAGTTAGAGAAATTGTATCAATCAAAGTCCCTGGTAAACAAGTTGTTTATTTGAAATACGTTGTATCATATTAGGATGGAAGATGGAGATTCTATGATAGAACATCTAAATTCCTTCAATACTCTGGTAAGTCAACTTGGCTCTGTTAATATTATGATTGTAGAAGAAGATAAGTGTATTAATTTGTAATATTCTTTGCCAGACTCTTGGGATAATCTGGTTGTAGAAATTGGTAGTACCACTCAATCTACATTGAAGTATGAGGATGTAGTTGCATCCTTGTTATCTAAAGAGATGAGGCGGAAAAACATGGATGGTCAGAGAACATATGCTTTATTTGTAAGAGGTCGTACCCAAGATAGGAATCCTGGTAAGTCTTCGGGGGGATATCTAAATCTAAAGGTAGATCTAAGTCTCTAGGAAATTATTTGAGGAAATTATGGAAGTGTGGTAAAGCAGGGCATTATAAGAGAGATTGCAAGTCTAAGAAGGTTAATAAACCAAAGGGATTTGATAATGCCTCTTCCAAAGAGGAGAAAACCTCCACTGAAGGAGGTGGTGTTTACCTAGAATCTACAGGTACACATGCATACCGTGGTGTATGATTTATTGACTCAGGAGCGTCATATCATATGACTCCTCACAGGGAGTGGTTATGTGAATATGAAAAATACGATGGTGATGATGTATTCCTAGGAGATGAATCGAAAACAAAAATCATGGGATGTGGAAGGGTTAAGTTGTTGCTAAAATATGGAAGGATTAGAACTCTCCCCGGGGTTCTGCACATTCCCAAACTAGCTAGGAGCCTATTATCTGTAATCAAGTTGGATGATGTAGGTGTGGATATTGTATTGGGAAAGGGTACTTGCAATATGCTATGAGGAACAATGTTGTTGATGAGGGGAGTTTGGTGTGGAACTATGTAAAATTTGTTGGGAAACACTTATACTAATGGGTGTAACAATTATGTTGTCCCTGAGCAAGGAAATAAAGAAAACAAGACTAATATTGTCCCTGGAAAGAAGACCATGTTGTGGCATCAAATACTGGGCCATATTGGAGAAAATGGCCTATGCCTCTTGTGTCTCAGTCCTTGTCGCAATAGGGATATGCCTCTCGTGTCTCATACCTCCTCACAGCTCTGTGACCCTACAATGTATAGGGTCGTGAATCTGTATTCTTCTGTATGTTAGGGTGAGTATCCTGAGGAAATCAAGAACAAGTATGTTTTAGTGATTCATAAGGATTTGATGTGGAGAACTCTCTTGTGAATATTCATATGAGGTATGTGTGGTTGCAGTCTTGATGAGATATTCATATCAGTAGCAACAACAAAAGTATTATAAAGAACAATAGAAATAGGTTATCATTTATAGTGACATAGGTAGTGATAGATTGATCCACATTTATATTTCAAGGTAGTTGGAAGGGGCAAGGAAAGGGGGTTGTAGCCTTCTTCTGGTTGGATATGGGTAAATTAGGGAGTTGGATCTTCCTTCAGGTTGAAGCCTATAAATAGGGGGTTGGCACCTCCTTCCATTTGTAGTTGGAGAAATCAGAAGTTGGTGATTCCAATGAATGTACTCTTTGATAAATAAGAAAAACATTATGTGGTTTTCTCCCACATTTGGTTTCCATGTAAAATTCTGGTGTACTGTGTTTATGTGATGTCTATGCATTGAATTATGGTGTTTTGAATGCTCATGGTATTTATTGGAGGATTTTTATTGAGATTAAAAGTACTAATTGTGCTCATACTGATTGACCCCCCTTCTCAGTATTCCAACAATTGGTATTAGAGAAAGTCATTTAGGAAGTAGTTTAACCACTGGAAGAAGATCATGGAATATGCTAAGATTGGAGAACCGATGTTTGATGGTCATGACTATATCGTCTAGAATAAAATGATGAAAATATTTTACAGGCATAAGGATTTTATGTTTGGAAATTAGTAGTAGATGGGTATACAACACCAACCACTCCCCTAACTGATATATATGGAAAGAAACTCAGTGAAAACAACTCAAAGGATAAAGGTACTATTCTGAGAAGTCTAGTTGATTCAATATTTGTCAAATTTATGCATTGTGATAGTGTTAGCACCAGAAGTCACCTTTGGATTATGGCAGAGGTAATCCTAATACCCATCAGTTTTATGTCACGATAATCAATTGGGGTGGTTGAATGGGTGCAGACCCGGGATAATATCACTTTAACTCAGAAAACTAGCCCAGACATGCACAAGTAGGTGAGGTCTTGACCTAACTTCAGTTAGGAAGTTGAGTTTCAAATGAGCAAAGGGAAGACTCTCTGAGAATGGTGGACAATATTTTTATGGGCATTAGGCCTTCCAATAGCTTGGAGAAAAAAAAAAAGACCCTAAAATGTGTTGAGATGACATAGTCACAAAAACACAGTGATCAAACCTACATCACAATGCTATCGTAACAACTCAATTGGATCTTCCAATTCTGATCTACTCAATGTAAGAGGGAGAAAATAACACACGAAACTACTTTAAAAAGGTGATAATATTTCTATGATCAAACCTACATCACAACAACACAAATACCCTCCACTAGATCCTCCAATTCCGAGTGTTTTAACACAACTATTTACAAAGATATGAAAAGAAGTTGACTTTCATTAAACATGAAGTCTCAAATACAGATACATAACCGGAGAAACCAGTGCTTCATCAAAACTTTAAAATACAAGAGCCTAGCTCAACCATCGACACTTACAAAATATAAAACATGAGTATTTATACTCAAAACAAAAATCAGAGGAGCATAGTAGACAAGCTACATTAAAGGCATTGCATCTGCATGCTTCCTGATAGACTACGCATGCAATTCCCTGTTAGAAACATGCCCTGTCAGACACAATCATGTTTCAGGAAGGCTCGATAGCTGAGCTGACCTACTTATAGTCCTTTATAGGTTTTCAATTTATGGTGGAAATGATATTCATCCGTCCCATACCAACCTTAATAACTTCTTCATTGGAATTTGGAAGACCCAAGTCAAATATGCCTCTATAAGACATGGCATCCTTATCATTCACCATATGGATCTAATATGGATGCTTACGGGGAAGCCTAATGAAAGACGTGGCTACAGACAAAGTGATGGTCGCACTAGGTATGGAGCAGCAGACAGGAGATGGATAGGTGGACATCTGTGAATGGACGAGGAGACTGAGGATAACGTGTGGACCATATAAGCGGAAGCTGAGGTGTAATGGGATGGAGGTGATGTGGAGAAAGGGGGCATAGGTGGCAGAAGATGAGGAAGGGACAGGTACCATTAGGACAGTGAGTGGAAGACAGATGGTAGGAGTGGAAGGGATGAGAGGCGACCACTTGTCAGTCCGATATAGGGCACTATGTGCACATGTGCACATCCGGCTTGCGAAAAGTGGTTTGGAACCTCCCTACTTTTGGGCTCGATATGTGTCTTTAGCCGACACATAGCACCTTCATATACCATGGTTGTTTTCCCCGGACCGCCTGACCTTTTTTATCGTGTGCACATGTTGAGGCCCTGATGTGGCCCTCGACCGTTGATCTGGGGTGATTAGCTCTTGACCACCCAGATTTGTGCGTGTCTTATCATGTTGTGCCAAAACATCACATCACACCTCTGACTTAGGATATAAGATGAATGTGAATGTTTTGCCCACTTTCTTTAATTATTTCTCCAAAGAGCCGACTTCTGAGGAAAACAACCCCCCCCCCCCGTGCAAATAAATGTGATAACATTAGGCTCCATGGGGGATGGATTTCTCCCTGTCAGATTCCAAGAACGCTTCTGTAGTTCCAGTGCCTTACTATTGGGCTATGGAGTCACCTATAAAACCGAAAAAAATAAAAACAATATTTACAAAAAATGAGAGCCACTTGTGGCTCAACTGATAACTTCTTGAGAAAATGCCCATTTACAGGGCTGCCAAAAACTTGATCGCCTTCCAAACTCTGCAACCTATATGTATTATTTGGATATATCTCAGAGATTTTGAAGGGCTCGATCCACAGGGCTTCAAATGTTTTGTGCTTTCCTCTATCCTACTTTTGTGCATCCCATTTTAGAACTAGATCCCACAGCTAGAAATCATCCTTACTATTTTTCCTGTCAAAGGCCATCTTAATTCCCTACTGATGCTTGTGAGCTCTGCCCCCCAACTATTCTCTAGTCTGATGGATTTCTACCAGCTGTAAAATCCTTTTGATTGTATCAACAAGCTCTTCTTGGCAGTCTTGGAAGAATTTTTCTACAGGTAGGTCAAGGTGAGAAGGAAAAATTGCTTCAGTCCCATATACAAGCTGGAAAGGGGAGAGTCCCAAGAACCTCTTCATGCTTACTCTATCAGCCCACAGAGAAAGATTGATCTTTGAATCCCATGCTTTCTTATTATCCTCTAACAGTATTTTGATGATCCTTATCAGGATTTTGTTAGAGGACTCTGATAAGCCATTGCCTTGGGGGTAGTAGAGGGTGGAGTGGGTCAATGAAATTCTGAACCGCTCATAGAATTTGACCAATGGCCCAACCTTGAAGGATGTAGCGTTGTCAGTGATGATTCTGTTCGGGCATCTAAACCTTGCCATATTATCTTCAAGGAAAATAATGATCACTTTGTGAGAAGCACTCCTTGTGGGAATAACTTCTATCCACTTGGTGAAATAATTTGTTGCAGTCAAGATCCACCTGTGTTGACCACTTGAAGAAGGATGAATTTCTCCAATAAAGTATAGGCCCCACTTCTGAAAGGGTACTGAAGCTACCATAGGCTTCAATGGAAGAGACTTGATATGTTATTTCCTAGAGAACGTCTGGCATTTGATGCAAGCCCTGATTTTTGCACAGACATCAATGGATAAAGTGGGCCAGTAGTACCCATCCCTGAGAATTTTGTAGGATGTGGTTATCCAAAAATGATGTCCTTTGCACAGGCTATCATGGAAATTGAACATAATTTTTTGGTCTTCTTGTTGGTCTAGACATCTTAGGAGCACACCCAGAGGGTCTTTTCAATAAAAGACCTGGTCAATAAGGAAATATCTGATCACCTTACGCTTCATAGATCTTTCCTTGATTTTTCCCATACCATCAGGGGGCTTTAAATATTGCAGAAATTATATAATATCTTTATACCAGGTGCATTATACCAGTGGAGGGCTATCCTGAGGACTGTTATCAGACCTCTTAGCCTACTGGTCTTCTGAGTAAGTGTTAATGAAATTAACCCCAAATGATTTACAATTAGACTTAGCCAACAACTTGGCTAAACCTTGACCTTTAACTAGTTTGGTGGGTTTTATTTCAAGATCGAATTCAAGGATCTTGGCAATCCACTTGCTCCTTTTCCCGTCTATGTCAGGCTGAATGAGAATGTCCTTCACAACAACTGAAGGGACATATACAATAACCATTGAATGAAGGACATAGATCTTGAAAGCCTTGAGGGATTTAACCAATGCATAGGCTTGCTTCTCCATGATGTCATATTTCACCTTTGCATCTCTTAGTGGTCTGCTGAAAAATGAAATAGGTTGTTCCAGACCTTCAATGTTTTTCTGTAATAAAACAACTGCCACTGTATCAAAAGACACAAAAGAAAAAATCAGAAAATCCTTGGAATAGTCAGGACTGATAAGCACATGTGTCTCAATCAATGCCTTCTTTATTCGATTGAAGGATTCTTTGGATTCAATAGTCCACTTTACTTCATTCTCCTTCCTGAGCATGGTAGTGATATGCTTCACTAATTCAACGAAATTTGAAACAAACCTCCTCAAAAAATTAATTTTTCCCAGGAAGGACTGAACTTCCTTCTTGGATCTAGGAAGTGATAAGGCTTTTATTGCTTCCACCCTACTGGGAATAATCCTTAATCTCTCAGAAGATACTATATGACCCAATAATTTCCCCTCCTTTTTATAGGATAAATCTGTAGGTGCAGACACTAACCGATCTCCCTAGATCTACCTGAATCTAGAACAAAGCAAGACAGAATATGACTCTTTCCCTAGATTCTGACCATTGAATTAAATAGGAGGCAAGAACAAAGAACATAAATTATTATTGCTTCCTTTGGTCTTTTCTACTCTCGCTTCACTCTGGTGCTCTCGTGCAGTCAAGACCAAGACAACACAAACCAACCAAAGTGAAGAAATCACAATCTATTCAACAGTCAATCTATGTATATGATCAAGGAGTTATACAATAAAGTGAAAATAGATTTATGGGAAAGGGACATATTAATGGAAATTAAAGCTTACAGCCTGAGCCTTGATGTCGCAAACTTCCTTTCAATGGCCCTTGGTTCCAACACACACACTTTCTCACTTGTATGAAGAAGATCAACTCCTTTAGATAAACTTGCTGGAGTCTCCAAGCTGTTGTAGCATCAGTTCTTCACACAATTCTTTCAAAAATTCTCCAATGAATCTCCCTTAACCTTGATTGTTTCTTTTCTTAACCTTTTCCATGAGAATTCCCTCAATACATAGGAGAGAATGAATTAGTTACTTGGATAAGAATGATCCCAAAATATCAGGGAATCCAATGCTAAGATAACCATTCGAATGCCATCTCATCCTCCTAGAAGATTCCCTTCTAGAAGAATCGAGAATTCATATTTTTCCTTGCTTTAGAAAGAGTTCGCACCCTAGCAGTTCAATGCAGTGCAAACTTCTCGCACCCTGGCTTAAGGCAGCCTGTGAGAATCATGCATTCTCGCAGAAAAATATACTAGTGGCTTGCGAACAGTCCTCAAAAATGTAATTTCTGGAAAGAGTTGAAGGTAACTTTTCTCAGGAGAAAGTTCTAGTGAAGAGCCTGAGTACACCATCATCAATACATCATCATGATGACCAAAAACATGGGTAACAGAATGCCCCCCAAAGTGTTAAGGTCCTAACCCGCACATAGGTATATTAATGTATTCGGATGTAATAAAGGTCAATATTAATAAGACCTTTCAATAAAATAGAATAAGGCGGATGTAAGAAGACCTAATA
>JZKD02S0229571.1:110463-124930 GCA_000966675.3 Picea glauca
ATTTCGTATATCATTTCTGTGTATTGTGAAGATTATGCTGGATATTTTACTGTTATTCTGTCATTTCTAGCATTTTGTTTCTATTCTGCATATTTTATATATATGGTATCTTGCACAAAGTATGAGGTTGGAACCAATGACAACCGATAGACTTTGTAAGCTGCATGAGTGTGTCGGGAACCAGAAGCACACCTAATCGGAAACCTACGAACAACCAAGCATCTGCATAATATCATATATACCCATTCTGAGGTAGGCATTCCCATACTCAGATCAGAGACTGAGGACATTATAGACATGGGTCTTGGCCACCAATCATACACTGTGGATCCATGCCGTCAAAATATAGCATAGCCACCAGAATACACTGTGGATCTATGTGAGAAATTTCAAATCAAGACAACATAGCCACGAGACATACACAGTGGATCTATGTGTCGCAAATTATACATACTCCATCACAACCTGGATCACAAAGATGATATCCAGGGTCTTCAATCTCTTCGCTCAAATTACGAATCTAACCATGTGATTACATGTGTTGAAGTCGAACATGGTAGAAACCACTTGATTACCGGTCATTGATGAAACCGTTAACAAGTGCGAGGGAAATCACCATTGATGTCAATGACTCCCAAGGTACTATAGTATAATCTATCGAATGTGAATAAATGAGTTGAATTCGAACATCCGATGGAATCTTTCGATCGGGGGTCAATGATGTAAACCCACTGTCGAAAGCGAGGAAACCTACCATTGAGGCATGCAAGCTTCAAGGTACTAAATAATTTCTAAGTCTTGATTCCAGATAATGAGCTAAAGTCGACAGAACAAAACTTGTCACAGGAGGGTCTTGATGTATCCCCCATCAATGACACGAAATGAGTAGCATATCTTGAAGGTGAAACTGAGTATGATGTGAACTGAACTGGACACAGGGAAGACCGACACAGAGAGAATGGATAACTGCAGATGGCCGACTCAATATAGGTTTCAAATGGACTTCTCTTGAACATACGAACGACACGACCAATGATTTGGAAGCATTGACTCAAAGACGACACAAGGAATGACCTTGTAGCAAATTGAATGAGAGCCAAATGGATTTCCCAAACCGGCTTCAAATGATGAATAGGGGGTGTCATGTTCAAGAGCGACACTTACTGCCAATTAATACGACGATGAAAACATATCATTTTCCCAAATTTCCCCCCACCATTTTTGGCGAGTACCTCTTTATTTTTGCGCAAGCTTGAGGAGGATAACATATGCTTGTTGATGTAATCTCATCCTTCAGACGAGTCCCTTGGAGTATATTTAACGAACCCTAAGAAGGAGTGGTTCGGTCCCATCACGGGTCTGTCAATGTTTGTTTAATGAGTCCAGAGATAGAAAGCTCGAAGGTTTTTCAAGATTATAGAGTTTGGAAAAAAACTTAAAAGAGAACTCTCTCAGTTCCTTTTTCGTAAAAATAGTCTAGATGAGACCGAAAAAGAGAGAAATTATCGCTCACCAGACACTTACTTCAAATACTTTATCGAGTGTGAAAATAGCAAGGTCACTCGACGATCTTTTCATGTTTAGAGAGTCTGAAAAGAGCTTAAAGAGGACTCCAAGGGGGTTCCTTTTTCGTATAACCTTGTTGAGCCAAAAAAAGTGATAAAAGTATGCTCGATCATGTTCTCATGTATGTACGAGTGCAAGAACGGACAAAAATGACGCTCAAGGTTTTATGTAAAAAACATAAAAACCAATCAAAACACACGATGTAAAAGAAAAACTATGTCCATATCTCGATATTTGATTAACAAGGTCATCACACCTGCAAGAATTACACTCAACATGACATTAGGAATTAGGGTTTAGTCGATAAATAATCATTAAAAACCAAAATGATATAGTAAAAGTAAATAAAATGAGCAAATACTCTTTTTTACCACACCATTTTTACATTTCACTATTGACCTCAAAAAACCCCTCTTTTACCCTCCAAGTTCGGCGTCAAATTGCGGATACGAGAGACCATTCAGCGAGCCGTCTACGATAGTTAGGTAAGCTCTTCGTCCTTAACACATTCATGGTTTAAATTTGTAATTTCATTCGTTAAATTTGCAGTTTTAGGTTGATTTTCTAAGCCCTACATGTGCGTTGCCATTCTTGCAGGCAACCCATACGGGGCCTGTGAGAATGATGCATTCTCGCAGGTGAGCCTTAAGCCACCTGCGAGGTTCTCACACTATGCACACAGGGCACCTGTGAGAACCGCAAAGCCCAAAATTTTTTAAAATATTTACCCAATGAAAAAGATCCAAAGCATGAAAAAAGTTATTAATCCTCTTATTATGTTCCTTATGCAGATAATTGGCTATCAACATGGTGCTTGAGTGGCATGAAAGGAAACATGAAGAGGATAATGCAATGGCCGAAAATAATCCACCTACCATAGATGACTTGAGAGACTATGGGCTCTTGAAATACTTTCGCATTCCAGGCATGAGGGCCCAAATCAGACTATTAGAGTACCTGGTGCGTATGTGGGACCCTAATCAGCAGGTTTTTCATGTGGGGGCTCACACACTGTCCATAGACATTGAGGACATTTAATTTTTGATGGGATTGTCCAGGCGCAGGTACTATGTTAGCTTGACCGGTAGTAGAGGTGGTGGGCTAAAGATGAGTGAGTACTGCAATTTATACTGTGTACCCGAGGCTGAGAGAAAGAAAGGAAAAGTGGCTATCTGGGGGGTACAAGACTTGACCCTCCATACTATCCTTTTCACTATAGCTCAGATGGCCGGGAGTTCTGCTCCTCACATGGCATTACAGAGCTATTTCCAGTACGCTATTGAGTGTACTGAGCCTCGAGTGTTCAACTGGGCAGATGTTGTGCTGCGTAGTATAAAAAAGAAATTAACCAAATGTAGGCGGGGTGAGCTAAAGAAATTCGGGTTTGGATCTTTGCTGGTATCCTTCTTCCTTGAACGGGTTTCCATACTGAGACTGCAGGTTGAGTGGAATATACTGGGTCCCAGGGATCCAAGAATGCTGAGATGGTGTCGGCTCATGGCTCAGCAGGTAGCAGGACTGATCGTCAAGTACGATGATATTTTCTTTGACTGGCTTCAAACCCAGATGTTGATGGTTGATGACTACGCTTATGTCGGGTTGGATTTCTGAGGAGATCTGGATTTAGCACTGCCAGAGGATACTCAGTGGGGTGACCTTGGTAAGAAGTACATGCATTTTTTCTTTTCAAATGATTTTGTGAATTTTTATCATATTCAAATGTTTTTGTTTTATATGTTCATCCAAAGACTAAAACAAAATCGTTTGTTGATAACATATATGTTGGACCGTACAGACCTCCCGACACTTCTCCCATCCAGCGATGAGGAGAGGTAGCGGTAGCACCACAGTATGTTGAGGATTATCAAGTAGTGGAACAGAATCTAGAGGGCCTGACTACAGACATTCCAGATATGACTCTGGAAGAGGTTCCACGACGCGAGCAATGTCATACTGTAGGGGTATCAACATCTATGAGTCGACTGCTCCGTAGGGTTGCTAGGGCAGTCGTATGTTACCATGAACATCATCCATGACGTCACTTTGTAGAATCTATAAGCTTCAATTTTTGACATTTTGGTCTTCGGACAAACTTTTTGTAAAAACTCTTTTGATCGTTATATATACAGATGGCTTCTACCGGTTTACTTTATATTGTGTGAATTTTGATGTGTTTGATTTATAAATGATTCAAATTTCTATCCAATACATAATTAGCCAATGCATATGTTAATGTATTTAGACATCTAGGAATATGTTGATATTCAATGTGATCAAAATAACATTCCAAGAGGTGAATTCGCAAATACACCCATAACGAAGTAGGACTTAAAATAGAGTAGACATTACTTAAATGTAGTACCACAAGTTGTGAATCAAGTCATACAATCAAATGACGAATTCTCAGGGAGATAACATCAACCAATAATTCAATAATGGCGCTATACTCTGTAATGTTGTTGGTAGCACGGCCGAGGCACACACCTCGTAAAGATACAAGTTCGTTTGTTGGGGCATAGATTTCCCACGCAGTGGAAGCAAGGTTCCGAGTACCATGACTAGCACCATCAGCGAAGCCAATATAGGGTAGCGAAGATTCCGACATCTGGAAATCAAACACAATGTCACATAAGGGCAAAGACCAGATAACGACCAAAACAAACTATAATAACACACACGAAGTATGATACATTAAAAATACAAGTACTTGTGCACAAATGATTTATGCATAGTACTTCTTCAAGTACAACCCATTCCTGGGTTCACTCAAAGGGATACCATCATAATCTACCAGCTCATACGCTCATTTTTCCAAAACTCGACGAACAATATAAGGACCTCGCCACATGGGTTCAAATTTTCCAGCTCCTGACGCATCTCTATCCTGTTCATAGAGAAGAACAAGATCACCTTCGGAGAAAATGCAAGGCTTGACATGCTTGTCATATTGGGCCTTGACACATTTTTTCTGGGATTCTATTACTAGAGTGGCGTCACGTCGAGTTTCATCTAATCGCATTAGATACAATAGACGTTCTTCTTCAGCAAAAGTGTTGGGTAAGAGTTCGACAGCTAGCTTCAGAGAGGGTATCTCGCATTCTATAGGAAGAATGGATTCCACACCATAGAATAACCAAAAAGGCGTAAAACCAGTAGAGGACTTGACAGATGTCCGGTATGCCCACAATTCCAAAAACAACATTGTGTGCCAACTTGTTTTATGAATTCCTATCATCCGTCGAAGCATAGTTATGAGAACTTTGTTGATCACTTCGACTTGACCATTAGCTTGTGGATAATAGGGCGTTGAGTTATCATGACGAAGACCCAACTTCTCCGTAAGTTCAGACATCATAAAATTCCTAAAGTGGCTACCGTGATCAGTGACGATAGCTTGGGGAACACCAAAACGAGCTATGACGTGATTAAAAAGAAACAAGGCTACAGTCTTTCTAGTATTATCGAATGTCGACATCGCCTCGACCCATTTCGTAAAGTAATCAATGGCTACAATAATGTAACCATGCCCCCCGGCCGAGTGAGGGTGACATGTTATGAAATCGATGCCCCATTTCACAAAAGGACCAACTGAGACCACAGGGTGAAGAGGAGCAGGATGTGAACGAATTTTCTAATTGTAGGTCTGGCAGGCATGGCATTTCTGAATGACAGTAATGTAGTCATTAAACAAAGAAGGCCAAAAATACCTTGCGCATAAGATCTTCTGGGCAGTAGCATACCCAGACATATGACCACCACATGCCCCAGAATGACAGTCATTCAGAGATTTCTCAGCTTGATCGAACGTGAGACAATGTCGAAAAACAGAGTCAATTCCCCGATAGTAAAGAGTATCCCCGAGGATAATGTATTGACGAGCTTGATAGCGTATGCGACGTTGTTCAGTACTAGACAAAGCAGGCCGAAAAGTCTGGGTTTGGAGATATATAATGATATCCCCATACCAAATATCATCAGTGCTAATAAGGAAAAGAGATTCAACGGGTAGTGAATCAACTGCTACATTTTTCGTTGCAAAGTGAGGAAAATCACATATCAACTCAGCAAAAACTAAGGATTTCTTGGACTTGGCACAGTCGAATTCCAAGTCAAACTCTTGGAGTATGACAATCCATTTGGAGTATTTCCCCCCTAGCAATTGACGTGTCAAAATATGTTGCATGGGGTTTCAATGAGAAATCACCGTAGTCTTCCGTGAGAGGATATAATGCCGGAAGCATTGGATGGCTTGAACGGAAGCCAAAGCCAATTTTTCAACATGTTGATACTTGATTTCAATTGGTGTGAGACTCCGAATCAAGTAGTAAATAACATGTTCGTCATGCGCATCATCCTCTTGGACGAGAACCATGCTAATAGTGTACTCCAAGGCAGCAAGATAAAGGAAGTAATCGCGACTGTAATCGGGAGGAAAGAGAAGTGGAGCTCGCGTTAGGGACAACTTTAAAGCTTCAAAATCATTGTTAGCAATGGTATCCCATATGAACTCTGAATCTTTCTTTAGTAGCCGGGTAAAACCACAAGTGATTTCAACGTAATTAGGGACAAAACGATGAAGAAAGTTTGCTTTCCCCTGCAAACTTTGCAACTGGCACAGTGTAGAAGGAGGAGGGAGATTAAGAATCGCCTCAACCTTGATAGGATCCACCTGGATCCCTTGACGCGAAACGATAAAACCTAGAAGATGGCCAGATTCTACGCAAAAAACACATTTATGAGGATTTAAACGTATACGATAGAACCGACAGCGAACAAAAATGGCTCGGAGGTAGGTAGGGTGATCGACTCTGCGCATAGAATGAGCGGGTAAATCATCCAAATAGGGTTGAATGATATGTTTGATGTCATGAAAAGCATAAGACATAGCGCGTTGAAAAGTTGCACTCGCATTCTTAAGACCGAAAGGAAGTTTCCTATAAGCAAAAGTACCCCAAGGACAAATAAAAGCAGTCTTATGTTGGTCCTCGGGAGCAATGTTAATTTGATTATAGCCAGAGAAACCATCCATGAGATAGAAGATTTCACTGCCAGTGTAGTCATCGACAATCTAGTCAACGAAGGGGGTATGAAAATTTTCTTTGGGACAAGCTTTGTTAATATCCCTATAATCAACACATACACGAATACTTCTTCCTTTCTTGTCAATCGGGACAGGATTGGAAACCCATTCTGTAAGAGCCACCGGATAAATAAAGTCGGCTTTTAGAAGTTTCTCAACTTCGAGTTTGATAGTCGTCGCTTTACATGGGTGAACTGGACGAAGACATTGCATGACAGGTTTAGCTCTGGTGTATGTCTTTATCTCATGTACAACAATTGCAGGGTCAATACCGGGCATCTCTTCGTAGCTCCAGGCAAAGATGTCACAAAATTCTTTGAATAGAGACGTATAAGTGACTATTTCATCAGCGGAACACGAAGCACCAATATGGACATTCTCAACAATCCCAGGTTTAATGGATATGCCAATGGGAATCATGGGCGAGATATTACTTAAGTTCCCTTCAGCAAACACATCGTGTGTAGACGCGGGAACCGTCGAGATGACAACAAAGGTCGACAGAGTCGAAATCCGTTGAGTAACTCTACACTGATATCAACAAAGGAGGGTGAGTAACTCTGCCAATACCAATGCGACCTCATGCTTGACCCTTGTGTGAGAAGGGCTTCCCAGGACAAGATGTTGCAAATGGAATTTAACACTCCCTAACACAAGATGCTATTGTGTGTTTTGTGCTTTTGGAGAATGTATCTCTCTTCCTACTCCAAAGCGCTAGCCTAGCTAAATGTTGGTGTAAAAGATCCCTAGAAAAGAGTTACTAGATAAATTTTATGATTACGCAGTGTTATTTAGAGCTGTTGTTTACTCAAAGGTAACAGAAATGAAACTTATGTTGTATGACTTTGACCCAACAATGCAAGGATGAGAATGAAAAATATCACTTTTCGGCTCAATGAATCCTATGCATGAGAAAGAGAGAAAGTTTTCTAGATCAACCTTGAACTACAATGCACAATTTCCTTTCAAATGCCAACAATCACTTATTAAATAACAATTCTCTATTGTGTCTTTTTCAAATACTTCAACAATCTCAATAATTTGATTTTCAATGTTTTCTAAAACGAAAATAATTTTTTGAAAGAAAAACTTGTTGTTCACTTTTAAAAAAGGACCCACACTATGACAACGAGAGTACAGAGAATCAAAAACCAAATGAACAAGCAATAATAAACACCCAATCTACGCTTTCAATGAAAACAAAAATAAAGAGCAAACCAATGTAGTCTTTTCAAATGCAAAAAAAAAATGATCTTTCAAACCGATAAGCAAACGAGAAAAACCAAACGAACTTAACTTTCAACCAATCACTGGTTCCTAACTAATCCAACAAATTCAGAATCTGAAGTCAGAGAGAATGGTTTTGCCAAGAAAAGAAAAGAAATGAAAGTCAATCTAAAAAACGACAATAAAAGCCTTGAAACCCTAAGACTGTTCATGCACGCAAAAAAAGACAAGAAAGATATCAATCAGTGGTCCAAGAAACTCATAAGAGGCAATCAAACTGATATGGGCAGTTAAAAATGCCAAAAGTCAAATTCAAACTTTTGAAAAAAGATGTTCGTAGGCAGACAATATTACACAGTGCGAGAATCACTGATTCTCGCAGGTGACCCTTGAGCAGGGTGCGAGAACCTCACACTGAAACCTAAAGGCAGAGTGAGAACTCTACCCATTCTCGCAGGTTGCAATGCAGTGCAGTACGAGAATTCCTGAACATAACCAAAAAATTGAAAAATGAAGCAAAATTTAAAAAGACTTTTGGACCCAGAAGGTCTATCAGGATATCCTGAAGACTCAGAGATTGATAGGACAAGAGAAAAATGAAACTAGAGAAAATGGCCACAGAAAAATACCAAAATCCACAAAGAAAATGGGATTGTTCCCCAGTGGAGTTGCCAATTTTTTTATAGGATAAATCTGTAGGTGCGGACACTAACCAATCTCCCTAGATCTGCCTGGATCTAGAACAAAGAAAGACAGAATATGACTCTTTCCCTAGATTCTGACCATTGAATTAAATAGGAGGCAAGAAGAAAGAACATACCTTATTATTGCTTTCTTTGGTCTTTGTTGCTCCCGCTTTGCTCCGGTGCTCTCGTGCAGTCAAGACCAAGACAACACAAACCAACCAAAGTGAAGAAAGCACAATCTATTCAACAATCAATCTATGTATATGATCAAGGAGTTATACAATAAAGTGAAAATAGCTTTATGGGAAAGGGACATATTACTGTATCATATTAATGGAAAGTAAAGATTAAAACCTGAGCCTTGATGTCACAAACTTCCTTTCAATGGCCCTTGGTTCCAACACACACACTTTCTCACTTGTATGAAGAAGATCAACTCCTTTAGATAAACTTGCTGGAGTCTCCAAGCTGTTGTAGCATCAGTCCTTCACACAATTCTTTCAACAATTCTCTAATGAATCTCCCTTAACCTTGCTTGCTTATTTGCTTAACCTTTTCCATGAGAATTCCCTCAATATATAGGAGAGAATGAATTAGTTACTTGGATAAGAATGATCCCAAAATATCAGGGAATCCAGTGCTAAGATAACCATTCAAATGCCATCTCATCCTTCTAGAATATTACCTTCTAGAAGCATCGAGAATTCATTTTTTTCCTTGATTTAGAAAGAGTTCGCACCCTAGCAGTTCAACACAGTGCGAACTTCTCGCACCCTGGCTTAAGGCAACCTGCAAGAATCATGCATTCTCGCAGGCAAATATACTAGTGGTCTGCGAACAATCCTCAAAAATGTAATTTCTGGAAAGAGATGAAGGTAACTTTTCTCAGGAGAAAGTTCTAATGAAGAGCCTGAGTACACCATCATCAATACATCATCATGACGACCAAAAAAATGGGTAACACTCCTTCATAGCAAATAATGATTTCTTATGATTCAGAGAAAAACCAAACCTCCTTCATTTTAAGAAAACTTTCCTTAGATGACAACAATGTTATTTATCATATATGGAAAAGACTGTTATGTTGTCCACATAGATGACCATAAATTTATCCTTCTCCCCAATGAAGGTGATGTCCATGTCTCACTAGAAGGTTTCTCCTACGTTCATTAATCCAAAGGGCATTTTGGCATACATGAATGTACCCCAAGGAGTGGTGAAGGCTGTATTTTCTCTTTCCTCCGGAAAAACAAAGATCTAATTGTAGACAGAAAATCCATCAATCATAGAAATCCTGGATGCCCCAGTTACCCTTTGCAGTATGAGTTCCATCTTTGGTAGCGGGTAATTGTCCTTTTTTGAGCTCCTGTTTAGATTTTTGAAATCAACACAGAGCCTGATTTCTCCACTTTTCTTTCTTACTAGGACCAAGTTGGCTACCCATTCTGAATATTTGAGGGGAACAATGATTTGGGCATCCAACAAATTTTTTACCTCCCTTTCCATAATAGGTAGTCCCATAGGATTTATTTGTCTTAATATTTGCCTAAATGGCTTGGCCTCCTCTTTCAATGGGAACTTGTGTTCATTGACACTAGTGTCATATGTTCTAAGGTCTTCATATGTCCAAGCAAATCAGAAAATTCTCTTAATATCTCAGTATACTCATCCCTCTGCGTTCTTGATAGGCTGCATGACAATTTGACAAATTTGGGGTCCTTCTCTGTGCCAATATTGCACTCGGATACATCAACATACTCACCTGGCCCCTTATCTTTTACTGCCACATCATTACTGTCAAAAATCATTTCCAAAGGAACCAGTCCCTTTGGAATGTGATTACTCGGTAACTGCACAATATGATGATTATAAATTTTGTTCAGGAAAACATCAACATGGGGATCCATGTCAGAATCAGGATCTTGATCAATGTGTAATTCTAACAACTCATCAAGAGTCTCCAAGAATGTTACCCATGATTTTGGTCGTCATGATGATGTATTGATGATGGTGTACTCAGGCTCTTCATTAGAACTTTCTCCTGAGAAAAGTTACTTTCATCTCTTTCCAGAAATCACATTTTTTGAGGAATATTCGCAGGCTTCTAGTATATTTACCTGCGAGAATGAATGATTCTCGCAGGATGCTTTAAGCCAGGGTGCGAGAATTTCGCACTGTGTTGAAATACTAGGGTGAGAACTCTTTCTTAAGCAAGGAAAAAGATGAATTCTCGAAACTTCTAGAAGGGAATCTTCTAGAAGGATGAGATGGCATTTGAATGGTTATCCTAGTACTAGATTCCCTGATATTTTGGGATCATTCCTATCCAAGTAACTAATCCATTCTCTCCTATATATGGAGGGAATTCTCATGGAAAATGTTAGAAGTAAACAAGCAAGAGATTCATTGGAGAATTAGTGAAAAGGATTGTGTGAAGGACTGATGCTACAGTAGCTTAAAGACTCCATCAAGTTCATCTTAAGGAGTTGATATTCTTCATACAAGTGAGCAAGTGTGTGTGTCAGAGTCAAGGGTCATCGAAAGGAATTTTGCGACATCAAGGCTCAGGTTGTAATCTTTACTTTCCATTAATATGATACAGTAATATGTCCCTTTCCAATAAAGCTATTTCCACTTTATTGTATAAATCCTTGATCATATACATAGATTGACTGTTGAATAGATTGTGCTTTCTTCACTTTGGTTGGTTTGTGTTGTCTTGGTATTGACTGCACAAGAGCACTGGAGTGAAGCAGGAGCAACAAAGACCATAGGAAGCAATTATAAGGTATGCAACTTGTTCTTGCATCCTAGTTCATTCAATAGTCGAAATCTAGGGAAAGAGTATTATTCTGTCTTGCTTTGTTCTAGATCCAGGTGGATCTAGGGAGATCAGTTTGTGTCCGCACTTACGGATTTATCCAATATCAAAATTGGCGACTCCACTGGGGATCAAACACCATTTTCTTTGTGGCCTTTTGTGTTTTTTTGTGGCCATTTGCTCTGTTTTCATTTTTCTCCTGTCCTATCAGTCTCTGAGTCTTCAGGATATCCTGATAGACCTTCTGGGTCCATAAGCCTTTGTTAATTTTTCTTCAATTTTCAAATTTTTGATTATGTTCAGGGATTCTTGCACTGCACTCCATTGCAACCTGCGAGAATTGGTAAGGTTCGCATCCTGCCTATAGGTTTCAGTGCGAGGTTCTCACACCTTGCTCAAGGGTCACCTGGGAGAATTAGTGATTCTCGCACTGTGTAACATTGCTTGCCTGTGAAGACTATTTTTCAAAATTTTGAATTTGAGTTTTGGTCTTTCTAACTACCCATATCAGTTGGATTACCTCTTGTAAGTTTCTTGGACCATTGATTGATATATTTCTTTCTTTTGTTTGTATGCATGAACAGTCTTAGGGTTTCAAGGCTTTTCTTGTCATTTTGGACTTGAATTTCATTTCTTAGCTTTTCTTGGCAAAACCATTCTCTCTGACTTCAGAATCTGAGTGTGTTCAATTAGTTAAGATCCAGTGATTGGTTGAAAGTTAATTTTTCTTGGTTTTTCTCTTTTACTTATTGGTTTGAAAGATCATTTTCTTGTGTAATTGAGAAGACTACATTGGTTTGCTCTTTATTTTTTGCTTTCATTGAAAGAGTTGATTGAGTTTGTCATTGCTTGTTCATTTGGTTGATTTGATTTTCTATACTCTTGCTGTCATAGTCTGAGTCCTTTTTGAAAAGTGAACAACAAGTTTTTCTTTCAAAAAATTGTTTTTGTCTTTAGAAAACATTGAAAATCAAATTATTGAGATTATTGAAGTATTTGAAAAAGACACAATAGAGCAGTCATTTGATAAGTGATTGTTTGTATTTTCATTTTGAACGGAAATTGTGCATTGTAGTTCAAGGTTGATCTGGAAAATTCTCTCTCTCCCATACATAGGATACATTGAATGAAAAGTGATACATTTCATTCTCATCCTTGGATAATTGGGTCAGAGTCATACAACATAAGTTTCATTTCTGTTACCTTTGAGTAAACAACAACCTTTAATAACACTACGTAATCATAAAATTTATCTAGTAACTTTTTCTAGGGCTCTTTTACACCAACATTTAGCTAGGCTAGAGCTTTGGAGTAGGAAGAGAGATACACTCTCCAAAAGCACAAAACACACAATAGCATCTTGTGTTAGAGAGTGTTAAATTCCATTTGCAACATCTTGTCCTGGGAAGCCCTTCTCACACAAGGGTCAAACACGAGGTCGCATTGGTATTGGCAGAGTTACTCACCATGCTTTGTTGATATCAGTGAAGAGATTGCACATATTACGGGGATCACTCAAAGGTATACCCACAATGATGAGTGGAATCCTTTTGAGTTGATTTCGGGATAGATATGCTTCCCTTGCATGTGGATCGGACTGTCGACTATTCCCCCAGGCTTTATTATTGTTGGTGGTGACCTTAATGGCCTATCTCTCTAGGTTCTTACCTGAGGTGACTGTGGAGGGGAAAGTCTTCACGGTACCTGGAATTGACGTTGACCAAACTCACTCGGGCTCCTTGGAGGGTATACCCATGATTGTTTGTGGGAGCTTGCACCAGGGTGTAAGTCCATTAAGCAGGTCGTCAGAATAAATTTTCCACCATAGCCCCGCCCCTTCTTGTCTTGTTGTTGTGACATTGGATTTAATCACCAACTAGTGGCTTCGAAATTAGAAGGTCTTGTTTGCCTGGTGATTGCTTCCTAGATTTGGTTTACTAGCGCGTGTTGTTTGTTTCTCGAAGTTGACCATAGGATTTTCTTCACGAAGTTTTTCACTCGTTTACAATAGATCCTCCATGTCGTTCACATAGGATGCAAGGTTTATCTCCAGAGCATCTGGAAGGTTCACAACCCTTTCCCACAACCACACCTGGAGGCTCGCCGACGTAGAGTGAAGTCCCAGTCGTTACCACACCTCAAGTGGAATGCACTGACTCTCTTGAATGTTTTCTCATTACAAATACTCAAGAGGATTTCCGACTTCCTAGTGATTCTCAGCACCCTTTTAGACACCTGAATTCTTCTGGAGAATTAGTTGTTACTTCTTCTAGATCATCCGTTGGCCTTTTCTCGGTGTAGAAGGCCAAGATCCTTTTTGGTATGCAGGTGATTTCCGAAGGAATCTTTTTAGTCTTGGTTCACTTGTGGTCTCCGAAATCAACCCTCCGGTGTTTTCTGAGACAGAGTCTATACCGGTGAATACC
Organism: Picea glauca; assembly: GCA_000966675.3. NCBI lineage: Eukaryota > Viridiplantae > Streptophyta > Pinopsida > Pinales > Pinaceae > Picea > Picea glauca. The sequence continues at coordinate 124,270 of JZKD02S0229571.1, forward strand.
ACTTATCACTTTACTCTCCCTGTTGAGATGGCCCATCTCGCGAACACTACGAATGTCCCAACCAGGTTCACTACAGCTGGTCTTGCTCCTATCAACACACAGCGAACGCCCAATGTCACTCCGACTCTACCACCTGGATACCATGCGTTGAATGCTTCTGTTCCAACACCTCCGCAAACCCCATCTGGTACTCCTGGTGGTCCTTCTTTTCCTAGGCACCCTATTCCCGATTTTATTCCGACACTCCCTCAATTTCCTTCTGGTAATCCTAATCCTAGTGGCACTATACCGTCCATTGCACCAAACTTGCAGACTCCTATTGGTGGACAAGGTGGTACACTTCAACTTCCTCTTACCGGATAATTTCCAAATTCTACGCAACCTTCTCTTGTGGCACAACATCCGGTTGGAAATCTTCCTACGATAGGGGGACCAAACCCACCTTTTGGAAAAAATATACCTCCTGCTTTGGCCCAGTATTGGAATAATATGATACAAAATCTTCCTCAAATGACTGTGGGGCGGCAACCTATCCCTACTATAGGCCAACCATATCCAGGTATACCCAATCCTATTTGGGGTACGAATGTTCAAGCTCAGGTCCCCACTCAAGGTTACAATTCCTCGAGTTACTATCCTCTCCAGCCACCACCGAATAATG
>JZKD02S0229571.1:182764-199155 GCA_000966675.3 Picea glauca
TCCTTCCCAAGAATGTAATGTCTCCACTAGAGGTAGGCTTGCACAATGGAGTACATTTATTTTTCGTAAGTAGGGTACTAACGAACATCATCTGATAATGTCTCACTATGATAGGTCAACGGGTGGTCGTGCTGAGTGAGGATGATGCCCACAACATAGTTTGAAGCATCTACCTTGATCTCAAAGGGCTGATGTAGGTCCAGTAATGAAAGTATTGGGGTTGAGCAACACAAGTGTTTCTTCAAATCATTGAACACTTTTTGTTGGGACAGACCCAACACAAATGTTTCCTTACCACCACCCATGATTACTTGGCTGAGGGCCCATGCAATATGGGAGAATCCCAACACAAACCTACGATAGAAATTGGCAAGGCCCAAGAAGCTTCGAAGTTCAGTGAGTGTGGTTGGGGCTGGCTAGTCACGAATGACCTAGATCTTGGTTGGATCCACATGCACACCATGTTGATCAATGATGTATCCTAGGTAATGGACCTTGTCCATGCCAAAGGAGCATTTTTCCAAGTTGGCATATAGCTTCTATTGTCGCAGGGTGTGTAGAACCTGTTGAATATGCTGCAAGTGTTCCTCCCAAGTCTTGTTGTAGATGAGAATGTCATCCAGATACGCCACTAAAACATTATTGGTGAAAGGTCGCAGGATATCATCCATCATAGTCATGAAAGTTGTTGGAGAATTTTTCAAACCAAAGGGCATGAACAAACAATCAAAAAGACCTTATTTTGACTTGAAGGTGGTGTTCCATACATCTATTTGTTCTATTGGAATCTGGTCGTAGCCAGAATTTAGATCAATATTACTGAAGTATTTGGCCCTCGTGATTTGATCAAGGAGATCATCGATTCGAGGAATCAGGTACCAGATCCTGACTGTGATTTTATTTAGGCCCGGTAATCAATGCAGAGTCACCATGTCCATCCCACAAGGTGATGAGCTGGGACGAATGTGCCCCTTGTGGAGCAGTTCTTGGATCTTCCACTTGATCTTCTCATTCTCTAACATAGAGTGACAGTATACTATCCCATTGGGTAGTGGTGCGTCAGGGGTCAGATCAATGGGATTCTTGACCTGAAAGTGCATAGGTACCTCGGTAGATGAGGAGAAGATATATGTGTATTCTTACATGACCTTATCCACTTTCTTCTTCTATGTGGAGAGGTCGGCTTCTAAGGCCCTAGATGTGGCTATGATCTTTCTCTCACTCTGAGCGTGAATCATAAAGAATATAAACTTCCCCATATGAGAGATGACCTTCCTGCATTTCTTGGTAGAGATCAAGGAAATAGCACTAGGTGGGATTGCCTCACATATCCTGTACAATTTCCTGTCTAGAGTAATAATAAAACTATGAGGTCTAGATTCATATACAACATGATGTTTCCATAAATAAGGTTGGACCAAAATAAAATTACAAACTTTGAGATGATAAACATCACACAATACCTTGTCTTTAAAGGGCTTGATGTTGTACGAGAGGTGACACTATTGGCTGACGTAGAGATCGCTTCCTTGGTAGAGCCATCCAATGGTGTAGGGCTATGGGTGTGATGCTGTCGGCAGGGCTAGATGCTTGATGACCTCTTTTGAGATGAGGTTCTTCTGGCTACTTCTATCAATGATGAAGTGTAGTGGGAATCCTTTCACCCACATTTGTGAATGAAAGAGGCACTCTCCTTCCTCTGGTTCGTTTGGATAATCAGGTTGGATCTTAGTGGTAGAAATGGTGGCACTAGGTTCCGCATCAATGATCTATTTCCCCCTTTCTGGTTCTGACTCAGAGTCGGAACCTGCACCTGATTCAGAGGTTTTCACCTCAACCATCAACAAATTCCTTGAGTGACAATCAACAGTGTTATGCCAGGGGCTCTTATGGAAGTCGCACCACTTCCCGATATCTTTTTTTGTCTTTCTAGTGTCCTTCCTTGCTTGGGGATTGGATTGGTTTTCCTGAGGCTGTCCATATTTTCTCGGTCCTTTTTTCTATGGGTCGGGGCTGCCCTTTCCTTGATTTTGCTGTGAGGGGTTCCTAGGCCCAAATTGTCGCACCTTTTTCTTAAGCTTCTTCTTGATCATGATGACATATCGATAGGTCACGCCCAAGGATGAGATGTCCACAAACTCCATTCTGGTATAGATTTATCTATGCATACCACATCCATACTTGAGCACCATATGTCACTCAGAATATTTGATACCCAAATTTGTGTGTAAGGTATGGAAGATATTTGGGAACTCTAGCACTTCTTGGTCTCTTTCCTACCGTAGTGTGGTCCATTTTTGTATACAGGTCATCATAACTTCCAACAGGGTAGTATTGTTGCTTAATAACATACTTGAAGGACTCCAAGGTGACTGTGAATGTAAATAATGAGGGTTCCCTTGTTTCCTTTTTCTCACAGAAAGTTTCCCACCAATATTTGACTTGGGGAACGACTTTGAGGAGCAAAAAAGTAATCTTCTCTTTATTCGAAAATTTATGGACAAAAAAATACCCTTCTAGTAGATTCAACTATTTGTCTACAACACATGTGTGTATATGAACTTCAAATATAGGAATGTCAAAGTTGATTTCTACCTTGAAGGGGGCAGTGCCTCTGCTTGAAGAAGATGTGTTGCATGTTAGTAGTAACCGAAGGATTTGTGCAAAAATATCCATCATCGCGTTCCTATGTTGCATGAGGAATTCCTCAAGAAACATTTTGAAAGGATCTCCTGTCTCATCGTATTTATTTTCTCCTACCATGAGAGGTTTCTTGGGTGTGTGAGAGATTTTGTCCTCAAGAGAAACAAGCTTGAGACCCAATTATTTTCACCCTAACCTCATCAGGGACATGTATTAAGAATGACAAGGAGCAGACCACTATGATACCATTGATCTAGATTTTATGAGCATAACGAAATGAATATAGATTATTATTATGCTTGACATAGAATAACAAACATACAGTAAAATTGGCTTCTATTCAATAAGGAAATATGATGAAATTGTAAAATGCAGTGGAAAACAAGCTTGCTAGAATGGTGATGACTTATCTCTGAGAAGAGATGTGACAGTTGCATTCATTCACAAGAATATTATTACAATGAAGCTCTCAAATCCTTTTTTTACAATAAACAGGAATTCCAAAACCCTAGACATCCAAAAACATAACCCTAGGAGATGAACTGTCAAAAGTCGTGTGGGCCCCATTGGGGTAAGCTAGTAGATCAACTTCCTGTGGTCGTAAATTTTGCATACAATCTCCGTTTTAGGCGCACGTAATCTCGTTGGAAATATATATCTAAGGACTACACATGTTGTCGTAAAACTATAGCTTTTTTAATAGTCTAACTATGGCGAGCCCTAAAAACACTGTTTAGGGCCTCAAAACGGCCTCGGAAGTCGGGGACTTGAAAACTAAGAAAAAACTTCTAAACTTCAAAACTACCAAAATGAACCAGTTTGAATAGGTGAGAGGCCACCAAAATCCATCTGGATCAATATTGATATTGTCTTATGCATGTTCTAAGAAATTCAAAGTATATCAGATGGATGTAAAATCATGCTTCCTAAACGGAGAACTAGAAGAAGAAGTCTACAACGAACAAACATAAAGATTTATACTATCAGAAAAGGAAGATTATGTTTGCAGATTGAAGAAGGCATTGTATGGAATCAAGCAAGCCCTTAGAGCATGGTATTCAATATTGGACAGGTATCTATAACAACAAGGGTTCAAGAAAGGAAATGCAAGCAACAATATCTACATAAAGGCAAATCAAGATAGTATATTGATAATTAAATTTTATGTTGATGACATTATTTTTGCAAGTGATGATGACAGGATGAGTCAGAAATTTGCTAAAGACATGTTGTATGAATTGAAAATGTCATTATTGGGTGAGTTTTATTTCTTTTTTGGACTTCACATATGTCAACAAGATACAAGTATTTTCATCTCCCAGACCAAGTATATCAAAGAAATGTTAAAGAAGTTTGGAATGGTAGATTGCAAGGCCATAAGTACTCCCATACAGACCAGTTGCAAATTGAGAAAAAATGATATATCCAAGGATGCAGATCAAAGAATCTACAGATTATTGCTTGTAGAATGACTACTCATTCTTCATTGCTATATTGATCTTTCTTTCTTATCCATGTCATGTTTTGAGGTTCTTATCTGTTACTATTGTTATTTTGTTTAGGTTCTTTAGGAGGGACTGTCATTCTACAATTTTTGGCCACATGTCCAAAATTGTTACATTTGTAACATTCCACTTCAGTGCTCAAAGATTCAAACATGTTGTAACTTCTTTGTTTTTCACTAGGTATTCTTGATTACCACTTTGTGTACGACTCTCAAAGTTGTTACTGTTCCTATTGTTAACTCTGCAATTCACAACTTTATGTCCAAAATTATTACATGCATAACATAAACCAAAAAATATAGTTTGATACCTGGGAGTTGAAGATCTTCTGAAAGAAGGTGCTCTTATGAATCCTTCTTCTTCTTGAGGCCTATATGTCTGTTGTTGATTTTGAAATCTGAATCTTCTTGGAGGAGGAGTGTCCCTGTGATCTTCCTTGTATATCTTCCTATCCCCTTTGATTGTTTCTACATAGCTTTTTGGATTTATTTCTTGCTCTGTTGTTTTGGAACTTGATCCTTTTTCTGTTTGATTGTATCCAAGTCTAGACTTGTCAAGATAAGATTTTTGACTGTTGATAATTTCATGCAGAACTTTTGAGTTATTCTGCATATTTTTCTTTTGAATATCCTTTGTTAGTGTGACAATCTCTTCTTCTAAGTTTCCAATGATCTTTTCCTTTTCTTCTAGTTGTTCTTTGAGTGCTTCTTCAATTCTTTTATCTTCTTCTATTTGAACCTTCAATATTATGATCATTTGTTCTAGTTCTCAAGTGTCCTTTTTCTTGTCTAGTTCTGCTTGTAGTTTCTTGTTTTTCTTCTTTTCTCTTCTCATAACTTCTATGGAGCACATTAATAATTATTGATAGTCAACTTCTGCCTCTTCAATTTATTCTTTGATTTCCTCATATCCTTCTTCAAATTCTTCATATTCTTATTCGGAGTCTTCTTTGTCATAATCTTTTACTGCCATGAATAGAACTCTTCATGTCTCACTGTCACTGATTTCATCTTCATCTAATGATGAGATGTCTTCTTTGATGCATAAGTTTTTCTTGAAATATTTCTTTGTAGTTTTTTTTCCTTTATATGTGTGTTTTCCTTTTGAGTAACCTTCATCATTTCTCTTTTTCTTATGAGCACATTTGTTAGAAAAATGACCAATACCATCACAATTAAAACAAATTAAAGAAGCTTACCTCTATACCTACCATTGGTTCCCTTGTTCAGTCTTTTGACGAAGTTGGCCACTTCTTCATCATCTTTCTAGATGTCGCTACTGTTGTTATATTCTTCTTGTTCCTTTTTCTTTTGCTTTAATCTTTTTGATGCTTTGAAGTCTACTTCTTTTACATATGGATTTTCCTGTTCAGTTCTCATTTCATATGATGTGAAGATTTCATGCAGTTCATCCATGCTTATTGAGTTCAGATCCGATATTTCTTCTAGTGTTGATATCTTAGGGTTGAATCTCATAGGAAGAGATCTTAGCACCTTTTGAACAATTACAGATTCTTCGATTTATTCTCCCAATCCTATGATTGCATTCACTATTTCGTCAACTCTTAAGAAGTAGGCTGCAATATTCTCATCTTCCTTCATTTTTAGTTGTTTGAACTGACCTCTGTAAGTTTGAAGTTTTGTTTCTTTGACTTTTGTATCTCCTTCATAAATATTTCGAAGCTTGTCCCAAATATCTTTAGCAGATTTACAATGTGAAACTTTGGTGAATATTGTTTCACTGAGACCATTCAAAAGTGCACTTGTAGCTTTGGAATTATTCTGACCAAGTTTCACTGCTTTGTCATTTGTTGGTGGAACTGCTGGTACTATGTATCCATATACAATTGATTGCCAAATTTCAAACCCATGTGCTTGTATACATGTCTTCATCCTTATGCTCTAAAAAGAATACTTATGTCCATAAAAGTGTGGTATTCCATTTTTATGAGTTGGTACTCTCCATGATATACCTTTCAGTGGTTAAATTGATTTTTGAAGGAACCTGCTCTGATACCAATTGTTGGATTACTGAGAGGGTGGGTGAATCAATAATAGCGCAATTATAAATTTTTTTCTCCAAATAATCCAAGTGTTATATCAATGTAGAATTATTATCCAATAATGAGCAATAAGAAATGAAAAATCACACACATACACTGTACACCAGTGTTTTACGTGGAAACCCAAATCGGGAGAAAACCACAAAATGTTTTTTCTTATATGTCTTGAAGAATTACATTTATTGGAAGCACCAACTTCCTTTGTTTTCCAACAGCAACTGGAAGGAGGCTCCAACCCCCTAGTTTCTCAAGATACAACTTGAGGGAAGATCCAACTCCCCAATTCTCTAGCTACAACCAGAAGGAGGCTACAACCCCCTAAGTTCTCTAGCTACAACTGGAAGGTGGCTACAACCACCTATCCTTTCCCCATCCAACTGCCCTGAAGTAGAAGTAGAATGATGGAACCAACATCACACTATCGCTATGAGATATACCATTTTAAACATGTACCAATAAACCTAAATGTTGCATCAACCATGCATCAACCTATACCTCAACCTGCAATCAACCTGTACCATAAACAAGTGCATCAACCATGCACCAACTTGTACCATAAACAAGTGCATCAACCATGCAACAACTTGTACCAAACAATCCGTAATCAACCTGTACCATAAAAAAGTGAAACAAACCATGTTCCAAGTATGTACCAATCATGTGTCAACTAATCATCAACTATTACTCATCAATATGTACCAACATCATCAATTGTACACCTCATGTATGTGCCAACTCATCAACTACTTTTCTCAACCATGTACCGAACTTGTACCTCAACCAAAAACCCTTATCAATTTCATCATCCAAATATGATTTATAACTCTGTAATATACCTGGTGTATATGATCACATACTTGCAAACCTTCCTTAACTTTAAACAAGAAGATACTATCATTTACATCAAACTTTTCTTTAGTCTCACATGACTAGTTTTGGATTAGTCAACAACCCTGACTTGAAATAATCATAACTTTGTACCTGTAATGAATAAATGTCTGAAACTTATAAAAAATGTTCTTCAGTGTGTTTTATGCAATTCCTCCAGGTGTCACTACTTGAAACCTCTCAGAAAATTAGTTATAACAAAAATGGCATACCTTGTTGAATTGTGGCTTATTCTAGAGAATGACCTTGTAGAGCGGGCCCCGCACAGAATATTTGTTGAATCAATATGAAACTATTACAAAGAATACTACATACTGTACTCTAACCAACACATTTTTTCTTACTAAATTTGGATCTGTTATGATGAAGTTATGATGTGTTTACCTGAAACACCTGTTTTTGACTAGTTTTAGGACTAGCCACAAACCCTATTTTCCACGGAGTGTAACTCCAAACATACAACGACCCACAAGCTCAATTTTTTACCATAGATACTTGGATATGTTTTCTCAATGGAATAGAAATTTTGTAGTCTAAATCATTCTATAAAAAACATTATTGCGAAAATGGTGAGATGACATGTAAATAACATACCTTAGAAAGCATCATCAAAAGAATTTATCCTTCCTTGAATTCTGGGCTTCTTTTCTTCACCTTCCCTCAAAAATTCGTCTTAGATATCCTTTGGTTACCTCAAACACCTATAGTTATTCAATATTCTCAAGTGTGTTTTAAATGATAGAGCCTTGCCTCTTATTTATACTCTCCAAGTAGCTTCCTTAAAAAAATCTTCTAGGTCACTTTGCCCACTTTCCTTATTTTAGGGTTAACCCACTTCTAATTTCTACATTAAATTTATTATTTAAATAATTTATTATTTATTCACTTTGAATTATAGTGAACTCATCACTTCACTTTATTATATACCTTTAAAAACTCTTAAACCACTTTGACTACTTTGACCTTTTGGGGCTTCTATATGACATATGTGGGTCCTCCAACTTCGTAAGGCCATAACTCTCAAACCGTGAGGAGTTATGTGACATTCCACATACCCCCAGAAATGGAATGACATGTAATATCCATATAGAATAGTATTACATGAAAATATATCAAAACTCATACTGTTATCCATCAAACAAACTTGGGTCCATTACCTAAACCTGGGTTCTCTAACTTCTCATGGCCATAACTCTCTAATAGTGATGAGTTATGTGACGTTCCACGTAGCACCAGAAATGGCATGAAAAGAACTATCCATCTAGGATAGTTTCACTAAAAAAATCAATGGTGATCATATCTTTATTCCACAAATAAGAATGGGTTCTCTAACCATACTTCTAGGATAACTCAATTCTCAAAGTGGCTTCCCATGAGGGATTTCACCATAAGGGGACCACTTTGGAGTAAATCCATTTCTACTTATTATAAACCATGACAAGAAAATAACAAGTCATCTTTACATCAAACAATATTGGGTCCATTACCCAACCTTTGTGCTAAGGGGATTTCTTCAAGGGTTGACATCAATGACAACCAACCTTAGTCAACAATCTCCCCCTTTAGCATTGATGGCAACACTCCAATGCAATACTTAAATCATATCACTCATGCTCCATCTAGGACCATGCCTCTGTCCTCTGTATCTTATAAATCTTCTTCCTTTGGAACCATGCCTCTGTCCTCTACCTCTTTCCTCTGCATCTGATAAATCTCTCCCCCTAGAACCATGCCTTTGTCCTCTGCATATGATAAATCCCCCCCCCTTTGTCATCAATGGAAAAGGTATATTTCCATCCGGGATTGCTCCCCTTGAATGAATTGTCCTCTTATGGTGCTTCCTCATGTAAATCTAAGACATATAAGATCAATATTAAAAAATAATTCATTTTGGAGTAGAAATAACTCCAACTCTCTGGTGAAGATATTCAAAGGATTCCCATGGAAGTGGTTTTGTCAATATGTCTTCCACTTGTTGTTTTGTGCCCACATACTCAACTCTGATGTTATTTTCTGCAACCTGCTCCCATAGAAAGTGACACTTGATTGGAATGTGCTTCATCTTGACGTGAATCACTGGTTTCTTCAAGATACCGATGGCGCTTCTATTATTGCAATAGATTGGAATGGGCTCATCATACTCAACCTGTATATTTGTCATAGTTTTTTTCATCCAAATAACCTGTGTACAACATGATGTTGCTGCAATATACTCTACCTCGACTGTAGATAAATATATTTATGATTTGGTCTTGCTTAGACAAGATACTAAACACTCACCCAAGTAGAACGCTACTCCATTGGTGGTTTTTCGGTCATCAATACAACCCGCCCAATCTGCATCTATGTAGGCAATAAGTGACAAATCCTTTCCTTTTTGATACCATAATCCAAACTCTTTTGTTCCTTTAAGATATCTGAAAATCCTCTTCACTACTAACACATGTGAATTCTTTGGTGCTGCTTGAAATCGTGCCACCTATCCAACTGCCTGCATTACATCTGGTGTGGATGTTGTCACATATAGTAGGTTGCCAATCATTGACCCATATTGCCTCTAATCTGTAGACTTCAAATCATCATATTTTCTCAACTTACAACTGGTTTGCATGGGAGTGATAACTGGTTTGCAATCTTCCATTCCAAACCTCTGTAGAATTTCTCTGATATACTTGGTTTGTGAAATAAAAATTTCTTGGTTTCTTTGATGTATCTGAAGTCCTGAAAAGAAGGATAGTTCTCCAAGTAACGACATTTCAAATTCATTATGCATATATTTTGCAAATTTATGGCTTAACCTGTCATCATCACTACCAAAAATAATATCATCAACATGAAATTCAATTAATAAAATATTACCTTCACTTACTTTGATGTGGAGGTTGTTGTCTGCACTTCTTTTTCTAAACCCTGCATGTTGCACATACTTATCCAGTCTAGAGTACCATGCTCTAGGATCCTATTTTAGACCATACAAGGCAATGTTTAATTTACACACATAATTTGCGTTCTCTGACAACTTGAATCCTTGTGGTTGTTCAATGTAGACTTCTTCTTCAAGTTCCCCATTCAAAAAAGATGATTTTATGTCCATCTGATATACTTTAACATTTTTGGAGCATGCATAGTCTAAAAGCAACTAGATTGCTTCCTTTCTAGAAACTGGGGAAAATGTCTCTTCCAAGTCGATTCCTTCAATCCGTGCATATCCTTTACATACCAATCTAGCTTTGTTCCTTGTAACTTGTCCATATTCATTTAATTTATTCTTGAAAACCCATTTTGTGTCGATCACATTCTTATTCTTTGGTATTGGAACTAGTTCCCAAGTGTCATTTTTCTCTATTTGATCCAGTTCTTCATTCATGGCCTTATTCCAAAATTCATCCTTGTTGGCTTCTTCAAAACAGTTTGGTTCAATTGTAGATAAGAGTGCTAGGTGTGTTTGTTCTGGTGAACGAATGTTTCTTCTACTCTCAACTCGTGCATCTTTGTTTCCAATAATCTGATATGAAGGATGATTCTTATGTACTTGTTTTCTAGGTGTCTTTGGAGATACTTTCTCTTTTGTGTCTATTGGATTCTCTTCATCTTCCTCTTCTACTTCATCTTCTGCTTCTTCTTCTTCGAAAATTTGTTCCATTGATTTTTTTCTTCTTTCTTTGATTATGGTCTGCTTGTTTCATCAATTGTTACATTGATGCTTTCCCCAAATTTGTTCAATATTAGATTGTAACACTTGTATTCTTTCCTTGTACTTGAATAACCAACAAGTACTCCTTTGTCCACATGATATTCAAACTTTCCCATTCTACCATCTTCTCTTTTGATGTATCATTTGCTTCCAAAAACTTTGAAGTGCTTCACATTTCTTGGTCTTCCTTTCCATAGATCGTAGGGAGTTTTATCAATGTTGTTTCTAAGCATTACTTTGTTTTGAATGTGAATTTTTGTATGAATTTCATGTGTCCAAAATATATCTTTCAATTTGGAATCCATTATCATTGTTCGAGCCATTTCCTGTACTATCATGTTCTTTCTTTCAACAACTCCATTCTGTTGAGGTGTCCTAGCAATGGAGAATTGCCTTTTTATTCCATGACTATTGTTGTAGTCCATAAATTCCTTTAAAATGAACTCTCCTCCATTATCATATCTCAAGCATTTCATTCTTGAATCCATCTCATTTTCAACCATTTCCTTGTAGATATTGAAGTTTTCAAAAGATTCTGACTTGTTCTTGAGAAAGAAAACTGCAGTCATTCTTGTATAATCATCAACTAATAACATAAAGTATCTCTCAACTTTTAATCCCTTTGTTGTAGTTGGTCCAACTAGATTAGTATGCACAATTTCCAGTGGTCTTGTTGTTGAATATTCCTTTTATTTGAACCCGGTCTTTGTTTTCTTTCCTTGTTGGCAATTCTTGCATAAAGTGTTGGTTGGTTTCGTGATCTGGGGCATTTCTCTGGCTGCTTCTCTTTTGATGAATTTGAAAAGGTTATCAAAATGCATGTGTGTAATATACCAGATATAAAAAGTATGTAGAACAAAAATAAAATGCTAGAAATGGCAGAATAACAACAATATAACCAAAACAATCACCACAATAAAACTGAAATGATATAAGAATAACAACATAAATAACACTTTGATTCTGAGAGCAATGTTTACGAGCCTCTTTGAGGAGGAAACCTCGATTTGAGTAGAGCTCTATTATAATAATCTCCAAGTTAGGGTTCTCATACCTTCAAATCCTATTTGAACTAAATATGTCTATCAAAAGAATCATCTAGAGGAAGATCCTTCTAGAAGTGGAAGATTCTATTAGGTCTTCCTACATTCGACTTATTCTATTTTATTGCAAGGCATTATTAATATTGACCTTTATTACATCCGAATATATTGCTCTACCTATGTGTGGGTTAGGACCCTAACATTTCCTCCTCCTTAAAAGCAACCTTGTCCTTAAGGCTTGAGATCTGGAAATTGTTGTTGAATGGTAACTAGTTCCCAAGTGGCATCTGTTGGAGTTGTATCTTTCCACTGGGCTAACACTTCCTTGATAGTTCTTTGACATAGACGATGCTCACACTGGTCCAAAACTTCTTGTGGTTGTAGCCAAATGGATCCTTCTTCGGCTAACTCGGGAAGGTTGGTTTGAATTTGGCACTTAGTTCCCATCACCTTCTTTAAGCATGAAACATGAAAAACAAGATGTAGCTTCAAATCACTAGGAAAAGATAACTAATAGGCCACCTATCCCACATGCTTGATAATGGTACAAGGACCATAAAATTTGGGCGCTAGCTTCTGACAATGCTCGACCTTGAGGGAATTTTTCTTGTAAGGTTGCAGTCGAAGAAACACCTAATCCCCTTCTGCAAATTGATGTTCAGAGTGACCTTGATCTGCTTGTTGCTTCATGCGATTCAATGTCATTTTGATTTTTGGCATGTTTTACAGATAATGTATGCTTGTCATTGATGGAAAGTACAGTAACAAAGATGGCAACAAACGTGCAAAGGTTTGTAGGCATGCCATTGATGACAAGATCAGAGTAAGCATTGATGAAAAACAGGAACAAAGTAAGCTCAGGAGTAATTAGCGTGGAGTCGATCGCAGTGTCTAAGCTCGGGAGGAGAAGCGTTAGTGATCGTTGGATCCCATTTAAATTCTCGAAAGAAGGAGGACCGTCAGATCAGATTGTAGACAAGAAGAATGCATAGAAGAGGAGGACAAATATCAGGCATCAGATCTGAGCATAAGTTTCGACCATCGTTGGATCAGGAAGAACCTAGACGTTCTTTAAAGTGCAAGATCGAAGCGGTGGTCCAACTCGATTTTAGAGTTTTGGCTATAGATATTTCAGATATCAGGAGATGGAAATGTCAAGGTTCTTTACAACATAAGTCCTTAAATCGTGAAATGCTAAATCCTAAAACAGACACGTCAACAAACCACGTTAGCTAAGAACACGTGGCACAACCAAGAAATGACAAGTGTCAAGCTGATTCGACACTTCAGGCACATGTAAGTCATGAATTAGAGTGACACATGGCAGTTATTCGACATGTGTCAATCCACGTGTGATGTCAGCAGGTTTACATCACTTCGAGGTTTCACGAATCGCAACTTGGAGAGTCAAGAAACAATACCACAGGAATGTCGAAATCGTGATATGCGAAATCACGACAAGATCTTAATTATTGATTCAAGAGGGATGCGTGGTAGAAGATCAGAGCATGTCAAAGACTCCATTTCAGGGTTTTGCGAATCGCAATTTGGAGAGTCAAGAAACAATACCATAGGAATGTCGAGATCACGAAATGATTTGAACCGTCAGATCACCAAGGATTCTGGACCGTTGATCTAAGCTCCATATCAGAGCTTCGCCTATCACAACTTGGAGTGACGAGAACCTCCATCTAAGGAATTGTGAGATGCGAATTCATGATTAGATCTAGACCATTAGATCACCAAGGTTTCTAGACCATTGATCTAAGCTCCATCTCGGAGCTTCGCCTATCGTGACTTGGAGTGACAAGAACCTCCATCTAAGGAACCACGAGATGCGAATTCATGATGAGATCTGGACCGTCAATACACCAAAATCCTGGACTATTGATCTGAGCTCCATCTCGGAGTCTCACCTATCGTGACTTGCAGTGACGAGAATCTCCATCTAAGGAACAGTGAGATGTGAATTCACGATGAGATCTAGACCGATGATCAGGGTTGATGAAGATCATAAGTTCACAGTGCCTTTTATCACAGCTTGTGGTCACCGTGTGTGGTCACATGGAGGAAGGACCTAGTGCAGATAAGCTCCACCTCGGAATTTTGAGGATTTCATATGGGAGTGTCGAGACACTGGATCGTACGAATGATTAAATACCAAAAAAGGTGAATTGTCTGTGTAACCGGAGGTCACCGCCTATGGTCATGTAGAGGAGGGAGCTAGAGTAGCCAAGCTCCTTTTCGGAGCTTGTGACATGGAGACTCAATATGTCTCATCGCAGAATCTCCAAATTGCGAAAGTGTGAAATGGGTAAATAACGACAATACTCTTCAGAGTTAATCCAACGGTGAAGGTGAATTTGAGCATAATTGGAGGGTTACTGTTGCACGACACAGTGAAACTTCCAAAAACCAGTGATGAGTTCTACCAAAGGACTTGAAGACACTTCGAGGTGATTGATAGAGGAGGTGAAGAGTCTCAAGGGATCAGCCAATAGAACAAAGACTATTTGTGGAGGCGATTGATACATGGATGAGCATTGAAGTCTGTAACTGAAACAGAAGGCATAAGCTCGACTGTGCCAGAGAAGACGAGGAGTCTCAACTGCTAGAGAGGTTGAGGAATCTCAGCAGAAGACCCAATGATGTTGGACGCATGGTGGGAACCACCAGAGAAACCGAAGAGTTGCGATGATTAGGCAGAGCACTCGAGAGCTGGAGGATATTGGAGCGGTGTGAGTATGCAGAGGTATTGCACGCATTGCATGCACAAGGTGCACAGAAGCTATAAGTACACGGTACAGAGAAGAGATGTGGTTGTTGTTGTTGTTGTTGGGATTGATATGGTTTCTATTGTTGAAGGTGATTCATGCATGAAGAAGGAGGAGAGTGCAACAACTAAATTGAATAGAAGAGGATGTGTGCAGGAAGGCAGTGAGGCGGACATAGCAACGAAATGCAGCAGAACAGTGATGAGTCTGGTAAGCCATTTTTGAACATTATATCACTGTAATAAGTTTCAGTAGGAAAGATTTATAAAATAGGGTGGAAGGGAGGTGCTAGGGAGGAATGGTGTCCTCAGGGGTTCAAGTGGGTTCTTGAACATAGGGAGTTGGTGCTTCCTTCTAGTTGGTTCTAGAGAAACCAGGGAGTTGGTGCTTCCTTATAGTTGGTGCTAGAGAAACCATGGAGTTGGTGCTTCCTTCTAGTGGGTGCTAGAGAAAAACAGAGAGTTGGTGCTCTCAGCAAGCTGTAGCTTGCAAACACCAGAGGTTGTAGCCTCACGATGATTTGGTGCTCATATGTATGATAATGTAAAGAATGTAAATAATACTTATCATATAAAGAAGAAGAGTTTTTTACCCTGTATGGGTTTCCTTGGGAAATATTTGTCTCTGTGTTTCTGATATATGTGGCTGATGTTGAATGTGCCATTGTTTATTTCCCTGCATTATTTTGATCATCATTGAGTTCCTTGTAAATATTTTAAAAGAAGCATAATTGTTTAAGCATAGTCACAACTGATTTAGCCCCCCTCTCAGTTGTCCAACAATTGGTATCAGAGTCAACCCCTTTTATCTAAGGGTAGATCATAGAGATTAAACATGTCAAGACATGAAGGAAATTCAACCAATAAGGCCCCTCTGTTCAATGGAACAAACTTTGCCTTCTGAAAAGTTAGAATGAGAACCTACATAATGTCGTTAGGTGCAGATGTCTGGGATGTGGTAGATACTGGTTATGAAAAGCCAGTTGTGCTAGCTAATAAGGATGACAAACTAGAATTTAGCTTCAACGCTAAGGCTATGAATTCTATCTTGAGTGGGCTTGTATAAGAATAATTCATAAATGTTATGCACATAGGAACTATCAAAGAAATGTGGGACAAACGCATTAGTAGTTATGAGGGTACTAAGAAGGTAAAGGATGCAAAGCTTCAAACCTACAGAATATAGTTTGAACAACTGAAGCTGAAGGAAGATGAAACTGTTGGAAAATACTTATTGAGAGTAGAAGAAATGGTAAATGCAATGAAGGCACTTGGTGAAACAATTGATGAACCTTCTTTAGTTTAGAAAATCTTGATATTTCTCCCAGATAGGTTCAACCCGAAGGTTTCTGCTATAGAAGAACTTAATGATCTAAAAACCTTGGATTTTGATCAACTACTAGGAACATTGACTGCATATGAAATGAGAATAGTTAAATATAAACCCACCTCTAGAGAAGCATCATTTAAAGCAGACAAGAATGAGGATTCTGAGCCCGATGAAATTGAAGAAAAATTTGTGAAGAGGCTGAAGAAGTGATCAGGCAAATACAAAGGTAAACTGCCTTTCAAATGTTTCAACTATGGTAGGATAGGTCATTTTA
This sequence comes from Picea glauca, assembly GCA_000966675.3. Lineage (NCBI taxonomy): Eukaryota > Viridiplantae > Streptophyta > Pinopsida > Pinales > Pinaceae > Picea > Picea glauca. Next base: position 198,977 of record JZKD02S0229571.1, read on the forward strand.
CAAATAAATGTCCCCACAAAGGAAAGGATCAGACATGTGATGATGAGAAGAAGTACAAGCACAGAAATTTCTTTAAAGAGAAAAACTTTAAGAAGAAAAGTTTGTGCGTAAACAATGATGATGATCCTTTAGATGATGAAGAAAATGACTCCTCTATTGAAGATAAACTAAATGACTTC
>JZKD02S0229571.1:202553-243977 GCA_000966675.3 Picea glauca
GTATATTAAAACAGAGGATAATAATTTGCTCATCGTACTGGTCTATGTAGATGACATCATCTTTGGATGTAATAAGGATTCATTGGTACAATGGTTTGCTTCTACCATGGAGTTTCAATTTGAAATTTCTATGATAGGAGAACTATCATTTTTCTTGGTCTGCAAATTACTCAGAGGTCCGAAGGGATGTTCATTTCTCAATAAAAATATCTAAGAGAAATGTTGAAAATGTTTCAAATGGGAGATTCTAAACCTGTGGGTACACCTATGGTAACTGGATGTAAATTAAGCAAGGATGATGATTCACCTGATGTTGATCAAAGCTCATATCGATCAATGATAGGTAGCCTTCTCTACATCACAACATCTTGCCTAGACATAATGCATGTTGTAGGAATGGTAGGAAGATATCAGGCTGCGCCCAAACAGAGTCATTTGCAAGCTGTCAAAAGGATATTCAAGTAATTAAAATAAACAATTACTTATGGTCTGTGGTATCCCAAAAATCCTAATTTTCAGTAAACAACTTACTCAGATGCAAACTGGACAAACTGTGTCGATGAGAGAAAAAGCACCAGTGGAGGAGCATTCTTCCTGGGTGATTCTTTAGTAGCATGGCTTAGTAAAATTAATGAAACAACTCAGGGGGAGTGTGTTTTCTTTTGCATTGATGTCAAAGGGGGAGAAAAGAATAGGGGTGCCTTTGTTGCCATCAATGCCAAAGGGGGAGATTGTTGGCATGTTTTACAGAAAGTGTATGCTTGTCATTGATGGAAAGTACATCAGCAAAGATGGCAGCAAATGTGCAAAGGTTTCTAGGCAGGTCATTGATGACAAGATCAGAGTAATCATTGATGAAAAATAGGAACAAAGTAAGCTTAGGATTAATTAGCACAGAGTCGATCGTAGTGCCTAAGTTCGGGAGGAGAAGCGTCAGTGATCGTTGGATCCCATTTAAATTCCCAAAAGAAGGAGGATCGTCAGATCATATTGTAGACAAGAAGAACGCACAGAAGAGGAGGACAAATCTCAGGCATCAAATCTAAGCATAAGTTTAGACCATCGTTGGATCAGGAAGAACCTACACGTTCTTTAAAGTGCAAGATCTAAGCAGTGTTCCAACTCCATTTCGTAGTTTTGGCTATCGGGATTTCGAATATTGGGAGATGGAAATGTCAAGGTTCTTTACAACATAAGTCCTGAAATAGCGAAATGCTAAATCCTGAAACAGACACGTCAGCAAACCATGTCAGCTAAGAACACATGGCATAACCAGGAAATGAAAAGTGTCAAGTTGATTCGACACTTCAAGCACATGTAAGTCACGAATCAGAGTGACGCGTGGCAGTTATTCGACACATGTCAATCCACATGTGATGTCAGTAGGTTTACATCACTTTGGGGTTTCGTGAATCGCAACTTGGAGAGTCAAGAAACAATACCACAGGAATGTCGAAATCGTGATATGCAAAATCACGACAAGATCTTAACCGCTGATTCAAGAGGGACGCATGGCAAAAGATCAGAGCATGTCAAACATAGATGATTTTAGGGGCTAAATTTCGCTTGTGGGCTAATTTTCCATGGGTTTTCCAAAAATGAGATTCGCTGTTTTAAAAATTATTCGCCCAAATTCTATAGGATAAAATTATTCTACCTTAAAAATCGCCAAAATTTTATAAAAAATATATAAAATCCTTATAAATTTGAATATTTTTACAAAAATATCGCCAAACATTTATAGTTGGAATATGAAGGATTAGTAAGATTCACCAAGGTTTCTACATTTTGAAACAAATTCCCATCCTTAAAATCACCCCTGATGTCAAAGACTCCATTTTGGGGTTTCATGAATTGCGATTTAGAGAGTCAACAAAACAATACCAGAGGAATGCCGAAATCTCGAAATGATCTGAACCATCAGATCACCAAGGATTCTAGACTGTTGATCTAAGATACATCTCGAAGCTTTGCCTATCATGACTTGGAGTGATGAGAACCTCCATCTAAGGAATTGCGAGATGAGAATTCACGATGAGATCTGGACCGTCAGATCACAAAGGGTTCTGGACCGTTGATCTAAGCTCCATCTCGAAGCTTCACCTATCACGACTAGGAGTGACAAGAACCTCCATTTAAGGAACCATGAGATGCGAATTCATGATGAGATTTGGACCATCAATACACCAAAATCTTTGATTGTTGATCTGAGCTCCATCTCGGAGTCTCGCCTATCGCGACTTGGAGTGACGAGAATCTCCATATAAGGAACAACAAGATGCGAATTCACGATGAGATATGGACCATTGATTCATCGAGATCATGGACCATCCATCAGGGTCGATGAAGATCATAAGTTCACAACGTATTTTAGCATAGCCTATGGTCACCGCGTGTGGTCACATTGAGGAAGGACCTAGTGCAGATAAGCTCCGCCTCGAAATTTCGGGGACTGCGTATGGGAGTGTCGAGACACTGGATCATACGAATGCCGAAATACCAAAAAAGGTGAATTGTTGGTGTAACTTGAGGTCATTGCTTGTGGTCATGTAGAGTAGGGAGCTAGCGTAGCCAAGCTCCTTTTCGGAGCTTGTGACATGGAGACTCAAGATGTCTCATCGCAGAATCTATGAATTGTGAAAGTGAAAAACGGTTAAATAAAGACAATACTCTTCAGAGTTAATCCAACAGTGCAGGTGAATTTGAGCATAATCGGAGGGCTACTTTTGCACGACACAGTGAAACTGCTAGAAACCAATGATGAGTTCTACCAGAGGACTCGAAGACACTTCGAGGTGATTGACAGAGGAGGTGAAGAGTCTCAAGGGATCATCTAGTAGAACAAAGACTATTCATGGAGGTGATTGACAGATGGATAAGCGTTGAAGTCTGTAACTGAAACAAAAGGCATAAGCTCGACTGTTCCAGAGAAGACGAGGAGTCTCAACTGCCAGAGAGGTTGAGGAATCTCAACAGAACACCTAGTGATGTTGGACGCATGGTGGGAACCACCAGAGAAGCTGAAGAGTTACGATGATCAGGCAGAGCACTCAAGAGGTGGAGGATATAGACGCATTGTGAGTATGCAAAGGTATTGCGTACATTGCATGCACAAGGTGCACAGAAGATATAAGTACACGGTATAGAGAAGAGATGTGGTTTTTGTTGTTGTTGGGGTTGTTGTGGTTGCTATTGTTGAAGGTGATTCATGCATGAAGAAGGAGGAGAGTGTAGCAGCTGAGTTGAACAGAAGAGGATGGGTGCAGGAAGGCAGTGAGGCGGACATAGCAATGAAATGCAGCATAATAGTGATGAGTCTGGTAAGCCATTGTTGAACATTATATCACTGTAATAAGTTTTAGTAGCAAAGATTTATAAAATAGGGTGGAAGGGAGGTGCTAGGGAGGACTGGTGTCCTCAGAGTTTTAGGTGGGTGCTTGAACATAGGGAGTTGGTGCTTCCTTCTAGTTGGTTCTAGAGAAACCAGGGAGTTGGTGCTTTCTTCTAGTTGGTGCTAGAGAAACCAGGGAGTTGGTGCTTCCTTCTAGTGGGTGATAGAGAAAAACAGAGAGTTGGTGCTCTCAGCAAGTTGCAGCTTGCAAAAACCAGAGGTTGTAGCCTCACAATGAGTTGGTGCTCATATGTATGATAATGTAAAGAATTTAAATAATACTTATCATATAAAGAAGAAGAGTTTTTTACCCTATATGGGTTTCCTTGGGAAATATTTGTCTTTGTGTTTCTCATATATGTGACTGATGTTGAATGTGTCATTGTTTATTTCCCTGTATTATTGTGATCATCATTGAGGGCCTTGTAAAGATTTTAAAAGAAGCATAATTGTTTAAGCATGGTAAGAACTGATTCACCCCCCCTCTCAGTTGTCCAACATAGGCCACCTATCCCACACACATGATAATGGTACATGGACCATAAAATTTGGGCGCTAGCTTCTGACAATGCTCAACCTTGAGGGAATTTTGCTTGTAAGGTTGCAGTCGAAGAAACACCTGATCCCCTTCTGCAAGATGACGTTCAGAGTGACCTTTATTTATTTTTCTGCTTCATGCAATTCTCTGACATACCAGGTTCTCTTTGAGGGTACAAAGAATAGAATCTCAAACTGTAAGTGTTTGGTTAACCACCTGGACCTTCAAGACACCCGGTAAGTATGAGAGAACTTAAGGTGGCTTCTGTCCATATACCGCTTCAAAAGGAGTCATGTGTGTAGCTATATGGTATGAAGTGTTGTACCACCATTCATCTAGGGGTAACCATTGAGCCCATTGATTTTCCTTTTCCGAGGCAAAACACCTCAAATATGTTTCCAAACACTTGTTGACAAATTTCGTTTGACCATCAGTCTGGGGATGATAAGTTGTGCTGAGACGCAATTGGGTGCCTTATAGCTTGAATAGTTCTTGCCAAAAATTTCTTGTGAAAGTTAGGTCACGATCAGAAACAATAGAGTGTGGCATGCCATGAATCTTGAACACCTGAACCATGAAACTTTTAGCCACGTGGATTCTGTAAACGGGTGTTGAAGAGCGCAGAAATGAGCATACAGGGAAAGGCAATCAACAACTACCATGATCACTGATTTATTTCCCAATTTGGGTAAGCCTGTAATAAAATCCATAGAGATATCCCTCCAAATAGCAGGTGCAATCGGAGGTGGTTATAGTGTGCTCGAAGATTTGACTGTTTCTCCCTTGTTGCGTTGACACACATCACATGAAGTGAAAAAATTACGAATTTCTTGTTTCATACCATCCCATAAAAAGAATGTTTGACCCTGTCATAGGTTTTGGTGAACCCGGAGTTCCCCGATGTGGGTGTAGCATGAAGCTCAGAAAGTACCATGAATTTAAGCTTTGATTTTTTACTTAAATACAAATGACCTTTGTATCGAAGCTCATCATGGAGCCAAGAGTACCCTGGGGAAGATGGAGCATTGGACTACAATTGTTGGATCAGATGAGAACTTTTGGGATCTTGTAGCCATTCCTGGCAAATGGCTTGGAGCCAATCTGGTACAATGAAGGAAAGAGAAAAAATGTATCCTTTGTCTTCATATTTTCGGGAAAGTGCATTCTCAATCACATTGTCTTTTCCTTTATTGTAAATGATCTCATAATCACATCCAAAGAGCTTAGTCACCCATTTTTGTTGCTCTGGGGATGAAGTGCATTGTTCCAGAAAATATTTGAGTCTTTGATGGTCTGTCTTAATTTGGAAGCATTTCCCCAATAGATAAGGGTGACACACATCAACGACATGAAGAATAGCCAACATCTCCTTTTCATAGATTGACTTGCACATATTTTTTTCAGATAGTTACTTGTTGGTAAAGGCTAAAGGCCAACCCTCTTGCATAAAGAAAGCACCAATTCCTTTTTCTAAAGCATCACATTCCAAGAAGAAGGTCTTTGTGAAATCATGAAGGGCTAGGACTGGAGTGGTGCACATGGCCATATTCAAGGTTTGAAAATCTTGAGCAGGGGTTGGAGTCCAATTGAAAGAGTTCTTTTTTAGGAGAGGAGTGAGAGGTGATGCAATCTTCTCATAATTCTTAACAAACTTGCGATAATAACCTGTTAAGACTTGAAATCCATGCAAGATTTTGAGAGTCTTTGGGTGAGGCCAGTCTTGCATAGCTTCAATCTTTTTAGGATCCACCCTGATGCCATCCTTTCCAACCAGATGACCCAAGTACTCTACTTTTGAGGTGCCAAAAGCACATTTAGAATGTTTCAGGAAAATTTGGTGCTGAGAGAGTAGATGAAGAACTCAATCCACATGAGAAAGATGGTATGTCTAAGATTTTCTATAGATGAGGATACCATCAAAGAAAACTAAGAAAAAATGACATAGAAAAGGATAGAAGACATGATTCATGAGGATTTGGAAGGTGGAGGGGGCATTACACAGTCCAAAGGGAATGACCAAAAACTCATAGTGGCCCTCATGAGTTCTAAAGGTAGTTTTGGGAATGTCTGCCTCTTTCATACATTTCTGGTGGTAGCCCAAACAAAGATCAAGTTCAGTAAAGAATTGAGCACCACTCAATTCATCCAAGAGATCATCAATGACATGAATGGGAAATTTGTCTTTAATGGTAAGTTTTTTGAGGGCACAGAAGTCATGACACATTCGCCAAGAACCTTCTTTCTTCAGGACCATGACCATAGGAGAAGAGTAGGGGCTCGTACTAGGGTGGATAATGCCTGCATTAAGGAGTTCCTGGACCATTTTCTCAATTTCATTTTTTTAGGAAAAGGGGTGACGATATAGACGGATATTGGGAGGAAGGATTCCGTGTACAAGGGGAATGGAATGATCATGAACACCACGGGAAGGAGGAAGTCCCTGGAGAGTGGAAAAGACCACTTGATGTTTAGAAAGGATGGCTTGGAGGGCTTGTGATACCAAGGGTGTCGTTGTTTCTTGTATGGCATGGAGTTGGGCAATAACACTAGAATGACCTTTTTGGAGCATCATTTCCATGCGATGGGAACTAATGATCTCAGGTGAACTGATGGTGATGCCTTGGAACCTATATTGGTGGCTGTTATAACCCTAAATTGCACCACACATGCTTACCTGGCATCAGGCCAAGTCATATACCTTCCTTGCCAAAGCCATGTTGAATAAACTCTTGAAAATCCTCTTAAATCAAGTAAAATGTGCCCTAAACTACTATTGCATGCGTTGGAACGCTGGAAGGCCTACTACTGCATGTGTTGGAATGCTGGCTGGCCTACCACAGCCTGCGTTTACCTAACAAAGAACAAAAACAGGAAATTTTCCAACAGGACAAAAAGCTATGGGTCAGTTAACTGAAACTCCCGGCCATGCATGGACGAGAGTTCGTCCAAAACCCTAGCTCCTTCTAGCCTATAAAAGAAGGGGTAGGGGTACTATTTGGAAGGAGGAAAAAGATAGCAAAGAAACTCTGCCCAATTTTCGAATCCATTTGTCCCAACCCTTTATCCTTTCCTCAAGCTTAAGGAGAATTAAAGAAAAGCAGTTGGAGGACAAAGAAGAGGAGGAGCCCAGGATCGGGATCAAGGAATGGTGGTCGATCTCTATCATTATTGTAAGTTGATTCATCTTGAGATTAATAAAATAATACCTTTCCCATCCCAATGCATGAGTTATACTTGGTTTTTGTAATTTATGCTTAATTTCTAACCCTTAAGTAGAAAAATAGCATGCATGCGTAGTGTTTTTGTCTTGATTGCAGGTTAACTTTGGAAGGAGCAGCGTAAGCAAGCGGACAAAGCACAATGGAGGATCTACACCAAACATCAGTAAAAAGGTTAGTGGGTCCTTTCCATGTTTGTATGTGAAAAAGGGGTTTTAAGTTTTGGGGTGATAGGTTAAAAGTGATTTCTTTAAGGTCATGATCTGCATGCAAGTCTAGACCTAGCTTGCTAGTCCGTAGGGTATTATTTCCCAACAACAGAATTGGTGACTCAATAGCTAGGAAGAATTGTGTTGCTGCATCAATAGCTAGGAAGAAGTCTTTTTGTTCATAAGTTTTTGTATTACATTTAGAGCATAAGTAGCTCGCTGATTGAGAAAAATTCCTTTATGTTTGCTGCATGAAATCTTAGAAAAATTGAAAAGAAACATAAGTCTTTCTTGTTGAAAAGTTGCGGATTTTTGCATTTTTTGTAAAAGTTTTTGTTTCCAAGCATTTCTTATTCATTTTGCTTTGAGTCTTTACACACCATCAGTTTCACCTTCATACCTTGTGATGTAAAAAATCCCATTAAAAGCAACGCTAATTAAAATCTATTAGACTTTTTGTTTGTAGGGTTTATATACTAGCTCAGGACTAGGGCCTTGGAATAGGTTGGAGAGTGAACTCTCCAAGGCCACTCAAACCAAACATTGGAGTCTGTGATAGGGAGTGTAGAATTCTAGTTATGTGGAAGTTATTCGGGACCCCCCTCTAACACAGGGGATAAACATGAGGTCTCATAAGGAAAGGTAGCAGAGATAACCCCTCCAAAGCCGGACTGAACGTAGTGGAGAACACATATCGAGGATTTGTTGAGGGATTCCATCGTTTGCATTTTCCACGGATATTCATGGGTCTCGAATCCGTTCGAGGTCCTCAGTTGTCTTCCCGACCATTTGCTCTCGATACCCTTGACAGGTTTCGGGCTTGATACCCTGCTCATTGTGGTCTACCCGAATATCGACTGTACCCGCCTGGTGACTGTTCACGTGCTGGCAAACTAGTTGCCAATATTTTCTAGGGACATACACAGGTGACTGCAGGGGTATACCACGGTACCTAGGACAGACATCGGGCCATGCTTTGCAGATTATACTCGGAGGGTGCTTCCGTTTTCGAGTTGCACTTGCACCAGTAAGTAGCTCTAGTGTTGGTTGTTTTAACTATTCTTCAAAATAGTTAGTGTTTTCTTGTCTTATCTCATGGGGGCTTTCTTTTAGTGTGTGTTACTATTTGCACATGTAGAATACCTTAGCGTGTCGTGGATCTTCTCACACAGTGGAGGATTCAGAGCTCTGCCAGTCATGAAGTCTTCTGGGCCTACCGTCGGTTATACTGGAGCCACCCCCGCCACCATTAAGGCAGAAGCTAGACCAACAAGGGTCTTTCGAAGAAGCTGGGTTACCAACCATTGAGCCCAAACAACTCCCCGAGGGATAAACCACCAATATTGGTTCGGTTGAAACCCCAACCACTAATACTTGGCCATCGATTATTGTGCCAATTCAATTTTAGGAACGCTTGTCAGTGCCTCACACAGTTATGGAACCAAATTCTGTTACTTCTTCTGGGATTTCTTCCATTCCCACCACCGTTGCTACCACAGGAGAAGCATCTCCTAACTTGTCGTCGTCGGCCCGAGCCACTACGGTCTCGACCACAACTACGTCACACAATGGACCGACCCCATCTATCGCGGCAGCCACAAATCCCTTCACACCTAGTGCGACAGGCTCTCTGTTTTCATATGGTATGCCTAGTTCAGGTACAAGTCCTGCACTCACTCACTCCACTTTACAGACTTTGGTTCTGGGGGTAGGGAGCTCTAACGCTCCTCTACAAGGTCAACTTGGGGGCATTACTGTCCCTTTTAATTCTTTTCCTTACGTTGGAGGTCATATCTCTCCTTCATCCCCTTCGCTTGGTGGTCTGCATCAGCAGTCCGCCGGGTATCCTGCACACACAAGTTTCTTTGGAGCTGGGAGTCAAGGAACACCTGCACAAACACTGTCGGTAGGTTCATCACCGTTTGTTTGGAATGGGACATTTGGTAACAATACTTTCACATCCACTGCTTTCCCATCTGGGGGCAATCCCATATTTGGACAGTCTACTACAGTGCAGGGTACTATTCCTGCGCCGGGGGCACATATACCAGGACCTTGGAACTCCGGACAAGGATCCATTCCCTCATCTGGAATGTCATTCTGGGGTAATTCTTTCCACAATCAATGGAACCCTGGACAGACTTCTATGCCTATCCCAGCAGGACCAGCATGGAGTAATCCTTCCCAAAGTCCGTCAAACACGATGAATTCCCAACATCCTATGTCCTTCATGGGGAATCATCCAATGATGTCTCCCCAGATGAAAAATCCTTACGCTGGTCAGGGCCATGGTTTCTACCAGAATCTAGGCCAGCAGCCAAACTTTTCCTGGCAACCTGGTGCCAGTCAAACTCCAGGACCCTTTTTCCCAGGCTATCAGCAGCAACCTAAACTACCATTCTTGGCGATGTTACACTTGCCAGATTTGACAAGGTTGTTAAATGATCCTATCTATCACGATCCGCGTTGGCCTCCTATGCCAACGAAGTTGCCTTCGGACATTCCAAAGTTTGAGGCTAAGCCTAACGAAGATCCAGGTGATCACGTGACTACTTTCCATCTTTGGTGTTCATCTAACTCATTGAAAGATGACTCCATCCAGTTGTGATTGTTTCAACACACTCTTATCGGGAGTGCCGCGAAATGGTACATCGAGCTTGATCGCTCATGATACTCCTCTTTTGGTGAACTAGAGATGGCTTTCCTTAACCATTTCCAGTTACCTGTGAGATACGACGCTGACATGGAGTTGCTAGCCAATTTCGAACAGACGACAGCTGACCATATCTCTGATCATATCCGAGAGTGGAGACGCCGAAAGAGTCTAATCAAAGTACCAGTCCCACCAGCATTCCTGCTAGAGTGGTTCCTTAAGTCTTTAGTCCCACAATTATCCAAAGACATCACGACTTCAGGATTTTTCTCCGAAGAAGATGCCATCATGAGGGCTCAACAGTTTGAGCTTATCTATTCTCAGTCTGGTTTATTATACAACATCCTTCCGGATGCTCCACGATCGATCCTGGATAAAACTAGATAGAGAGCTAGACCACATGCCGATGGTATCATTGGTTCGGTGCAAACCAAGCCCGCTGAGCAATTGAAAAAACAATTGCAATAATTATCTATACAACACTCAGCGGCCAGCCAGACTACTGCTTTGGCTGCTCCTTCTACCCAAACGTCGGAAGTACACTCCATGCAGACGACTAACCCAAAGGCCACCTAGCAGCCTGAAGGGAAGAAAAAACAATGCAAGAAGGGTAAGGGGGATAAAAAACCTACTGATAATTCTGGCGAGGGCACCACGAAAAAAAAGAAGGCGAGGTATCTGTGCAACTTGTGTGCGGAAGACCACCCAATCCATCTGTGTCCTCGACTTGCAGAGGCCCAAAATTTTGTCACACAACAGCAGCAAGCCGTGTTGACTAATCCCTTTCAGCATGGACAAAATTTAACTCAAGCCTCTACAAGTGCCGAAGGGGGCAACCAAAAAACCTGCCCTCCCCCAAATAATTCCTCTTCCGTGAACGTATATATGGTTAGGGGTGATGCTTTAATAATGACTAGAGTGCACGACTATAGTAAACCAAGCGCCTCTGAGAAGGGAAAAGAATCCGAAATCCCATCTCTTCCTCTACAGATCGAGAAGACGTTGGGAGAAATGATGACATGCATTCCAAAGGGTGCGTTTAAGAAAGCTTCTCACAATCCAAACGCAAGGGCCGCCCAGAATTACTCTGTGGTGGAAGATTTATCCCAAACCCCTTGTGCTATGTCCACTTTGGAGGTCCTCCAAAGTTTCCCTGCTCAGAGGAAAACCTTGTTGACTACTTTAGGCTCTACTGAGACTTGTAACCCGGGTACCATCATGTTAGATACGACTGAATTGAAACCTTGTCCACCTTACCACATCGCGTTTCAGATAGTAGTGGCTCATCCCATGAAAATTTTTACACGGAATATATTTCGCACGATGGTCGATGAGGACGCTTTGACTTGCATTATGTCATTGGCATGATGGAAAGCCATTGGTCAGCCCGAGTTATCTCCATCACCTACTCTCCTCACTGCGTTCGACGGTCATTCTTTCCGACCACATGGCATCATTCCTTCTTTCCCTGTGCAGTTAGGAGGGAAGACCGTGTGCATCGAAGTAGATGTAGTCGATTCCCCCCTCGACTAAAATATCTTATTAGGTCGTAGTTGGACTTATTCTATGAAAACTATGGTCACTACAGTTTTCCGAGTCATGTTGTTTCCACACGAGGGTCGGATAGTGACCATTGATCAATTGTCCTTCTCTAGACCTGACCCAGCTTTGGGGGCATCCCCGGCTCCCATGATTGATAATCCTCAAGATGATGTCATTAACATAGGAGTTGGTTTGTGCCCATATTTGATGGGTACTTTCGATTACCCACCTCCTCAGGGCGATGTCAAGTTTATATCGACTCACCACAAGGCTGATATTTTTCAAGTTTCTTCGTTCTGCACGACTTACTTTGAGGATCCATGGATTCTTCCTTCCCCATAATCCATGATGGATGAGACGGGGCACTCTGGCATGTCCATGCCCTTGTCGACTACTGAAGTAGCATACTCTTTAGTCCAGCAAGCTTCAGCCACTCCTGATCTGACTCCCGCACAAGAGTTGGATCCACCTCTAGAGTCTATTTGGGCTCAGGGTTCTCTCGCCAACACCGATTTGTTAGACTTGGTCTTGCCTTCGGACGAAGCAGTAATCGAAGCAATGACCAGTCCGGACAAACCTTGGGAAGATCTTCATCATAGATCATATTTCCTCCCAGAGTTACACCGAATAGAGCCAGGAGAATTCACAATCACTACGACGGGAGATCAGTTGTGTCCTATTAACCTCTTGGCTACACATGAAATTTATGCTGAGGGAAATATGGCGACTATCGCTAAAACCATACCTATCAACATCTCCCAAAACCCTAGCATCGTGGAGAATGTCTTTGTCAGAGCAGATTGCTCCCCCAAAGAGATTCAGATTTACACAGATCTTTTCAAAGAATTCCACGACGTTTTTGCCTGGTCTTATGAGGAAATGCCAGGCATTGATCCGAAAATAGTTGAACATGAGATCACAACGTATCCTGATGCTAAGAATGTTCGACAGAAACTTCGTCTAGTCAATCCTAGGAAAGAAACAGCCATTAAGGATGAGGTTGATAAATTGCTCAAGGCAGGGTTCATTTACCCTATTCATTTGACTCAATGGGTGTCAAACCCTGTGCCGGTCGATAAAAAACAAGGCACGATTCGTGTATGTACTGATTTCCATGATTTGAACAAGGCATGTCCAAAAGATAATTATCCAACCCCATTCATCGACCATATCATTGATGAATGTGCCGGTTGTGAAGCCTTTTCATTCATGGATGGTTTTTCGGGCTATAATCAAATCCAAATCAAGCCTGAGGACCAACACAAAACGACATTCATTTGTTCGTGGGGTACATTCGCCTATCGTAAGATGCCTTTTGGCCTCAAGAATGATGGAGCCACTTTCCAGTGGGCAATGTCTTTTGTGTTTCATGAACTCAAACATATATTCGAGGCCTATCTAGATGATTTAGCATCACGCTCTCGCAAGTGAACGGATCATCCTATGCACCTCAAACTAATCTTCGAAAGTTGTCGCTACTTCAGGATTCACTTGAATCCCAACAAGTGTAGCTTTTGCGTCACGTCAGGACGTTTGTTAGGTTTCATCATTTCAACAACAGGGATCATGGTCGATCCTCTTAAGGTGGAGGCAATAATCCAGTTCCCCCCCCCCCACGCACAATCTTACAGCTTCAAAGTCTTCAAGGCAAGGCGAACTTCTTCCAATGCTTCATCGTTAACTATGTCAAAATCACCAAGGGCTTTATGCGTTTACTGAAGAAATATGTTCCCTTTTTCTGGGATGAAGCCGCTCAACGCTCTTTCGACACATTAAAACACGCCCTCACTACCACACCTCTGCTACGGCCACCTAATTATAAAAAATACTTCTTATTATATCTGGCTGCCGTAGAGTCAACCATAGGCATGGTTTTAGTTCAGGAGGATGATTCATTTTCCGAATACATGATCTATTACCTGAGTCGATGCCTCGTAGGACTGGAACTTAATTATACCCATCTCGAAAAACTTGCATTGGCAGCAGTTCATGCTGTTCAACGGTTCCATCACTATGTTCTGTTTCGCAAGACCACCGTCGTTGCCGTCGTGAATCCATTCCATTACATGTTGACACGACGCATTATCGGCGGAAAAATCAGTAGATGGATGGTAATTCTCCAAGAATTTGACTTAGACTTCGTTTCAGCAAAGTCCAAGAAGTCAATGGTCTTCGCAGAACTTATCTCAGAGCTTCCGGTTGAGTCAGGTGACGTTGTAACTGAGGAATCGCCTATCCGGGGGGATATGTTTTTGATTGAATCTTCATACCCCTGGTACAGAGATATATTGATCTATATCCAGACTTTGAAGTGCCCCACCTTCGCTTCTCATGATGAGCGTCGGCAGATACGCTATCAGGCCAATAACTATCCAATACTCAATGATACGTTGTATCGGAGAGGTGTAGACTGCATCTTGCGTCGATGTCTCACTCATGAGGAGGCCGTCATAGTGCTCAACGATTGTCATACATGATCCTGTGGCAGTCACTTATCTGGGTTGGAAACAACCCAAAATATTTTATGAGCAGGTTACTTCTGGCCCAAACTTATCAAAGATTGTATCGAGTCGGTCAAGAAGTGCTATCCGTGCCAAATCTTCTCACGGAAGATGAGGGCACATCCAACTCCCATGTTTCCTGTCATCACAGTTGGTCCCTTCACTAAGTGGGGGATTGATTACACTACTTGCAACCCACCATCAGCCAGGGGGCACCACTATATCATTGTAGCTATCAACTACTTCACTAAGTGGGTCGAAGCTATGCTGACTTTTCAAATATGGAGAGATTGTAGTTCTCTTCTTATTTAAACAGATTATCACACGGTTCGACGTCCCGAGAGAGATTTTCACTGACCATGGAAGTCACTTTCATAACCAAATGATGTCTAAATTAACATCAAAGCTTGGGTTACGGAAAGAACATTCCTCATCTTACTATCCCCAAGCCAATGGGCAGGTGGAAGCTGTAAACAAAACTCTTAAGACAATTCTGCAGCGAACTATCAACTCAGCCAAGTCAAATTGGAATTTGATGTTATACTCGACATTATGGGCTTACCGAACCTCAGTTAAGAATGCAACCGGTTTCTCACCTTTCCAACTCGTTTACGGGCTGGAGGCAGTCTTTCCCATCGAATGTCAAATTCCATCTCTGAAATTGGCAGTAAAGTTATTGCTAGAAACTTCTACGCTTGAAGAACAGTTAGTACACCTTGAGAAGCTTGATGAACAGTGTCGCAATGCGGCCTTGGCCAATGAGGCTCATAAACATAAGGTCAAGTGTCAATATGATAGGTCTGTTTGTCCTCGGGTTTTCTCTGAGGGCGACCTTGTCCTGGTCTATGACCAAGATAAGGACCCCCTGGGGGCAGGAAAGTTTAAACCCATGTGGTTCGGACCCTTCATTATTAAGGAGGTTTTAAAAAAGGGCACTTATCGTCTGGTCGATTTTGAAGGGAATTCTTTGGCGGAGACTAGAAATGGGCTCTACCTCAAGAAGTATTACTCATAGAACGGTCACTGTGGGTAAATTTTTGTAACATATGTATAGTCTTTGTATTATTACTTTTTTACATTTCTTTTAAAACGTGTTATGGATGTGTCATTGATGTTATCTTTTGTCAATATGGAAGATGTCAAGTGATTTCGAGGTGTTCATTGGGTACACAGATGGTGCTAGTCGACACACGCGGAGGCTTGCCTCTACATCTTGGGTAATCTTTACACCACAGGGTCAGTTGTTATCTTCCGGAGGTATATGCTTAGGTGACACCACAAACAATGTTGTTGAGTATAGTGCAGTTATTGAGTTGCTTTGTGACACTTTGTCATTGGGTATCTCTCGTCTCCGGGTCTATCTAGATGCTCAACTGGTTGTGTCATAGCTAAACAGAATATACCGGTGCACGACCCAACTTTACATCGATGATTCCTTAGGGTACATCTCTTGGAACACAACTTTGATTATATTACATGTTTTCATGTTCCTAAGCGTCTAAATCAAATCACAGATACTCTAGCTAATCACATTTTAGATTGGCATCTCGCTCACATATAAAAAGATCATGAACATAAACATGTAAATTCATTTTTGTACACATAATCCATAAGACACAAAAAAGAAATAAAAATCATATATAAACATCATAAAATCCTCAGAGTACATAGATGGGCGCAAGTGCCTCAAAAGTGGGAACAATAACGAGTCACTAGGGCTTATGCCCTCAAAAAATATATACATATCAGTGCTTGTGGCACATAAAAGTCTAAGGTTTGTTCAGGGCCTATGGGCCCTGTTATAATCATATACAACCTGACCCAAACGCCTAAACAATCGGACCCATGTCTGAGGTATCCCCACAATATGAGTCTACAAGGAGGGCGGAAAGTCCTCTATCTCCACCATGGGAACTGTGCAAGTGAGCGCAATAAAGTTCCGCTCAATCCACCTCACGACTCTCTTGGCCTCTCCTGCTGGGAGGTTCCCAGCTACTACTTCTCCTCCAGCGGCGACAACTGTGGATTCTGGCCATGGGCGACGCCTGTTCCGTGCATAGTCGGCAGGTTGCACGGGTCCCACATCTGCATGCAATGAACGTTCACCCATCAAAAACTCTGGTATACAAAAACATGATATATATATCCAAAAAGACATAAAAGTTACATATGAAAGCAAAAAAAACTAGATAGGCGGAGACTTACCCATCTCCCCTCGCTCCTCACTAGGAGGCACTGGTATCACTGGATCTTTGGAGAAGTCGATCCCCGCGTAGGGGTAGTCCTCAATAGCTGGGATCTGCCATGACAGCCAAGCAAAAAAGTCGTCGTTGAAGGCTGCTATGGTCCTTCAACCACCCTGTCGCGGTAGTAATGCTTCCCATCTCCATACTGTGGGGAACGTAGCCAAATGTCCTCGTACTGTTAGCCGAGGACTAAAACATGGAACTCTCTTGAAGAAAAAAGAACACAAGATGGTTCCAAACCTGAAGTTCCTGTGTGTCTTCTGTTTGCAAGCTGTCAACTGACATGTCATGCTCGCTAGTAGTTTGGTACTCCAATCAAAAATTTGTGCATTCATGCACTGGATTGCACAGTTCATCTGTGCGCGCGAAGCCTGATGCACGACTACGGAGCCGATAATCCGCCCAATGAGTGATAAAATAGTCTGGAGGGCGAGGCTAGTAATCCTACTAACGGGTACCGAGGAATATCTCTGATCGGTCCCAGCCTCACAATACTCCTCTATCAGCTCCGAGACTTTGCTCGGCCCTGCAGGAAAAGTCTGAAAGTTGACTGGTTCCCCTCTCCTCGAGAGGCTAGTCAAAAAATAAACATCCTCGGTGGTGGGCACCAAGGATTTCCCCTCTATCATGAAAGCCTCTGCATCAGGGTGCCAATAGTCAACCAGGGCGTTCAGTAGCCTTGGTTGCGCACGCATAAACGGACACAAAAAGAATTTCACTAAACCACACTGCGTCAACACGGCCATAACATTCGGATCTGCGGCCACTAAATCATTGACGGCCTCGTGCTCCCTCTCCCTCCACTGAACATACATCCTGCCAACACAACAAAGCAAAAAAAAGGGGGCATCAGTACTTGTTTAAGTCAATTTTTCTACCGCACGGGGGGTACCCGTGGCCTGTAGAGGCGACAGTCACGGGTACCCGCAGGCTGTCCTTAGATAGCCCATGTTTTCCTAGGGCCGACCTCTTTGAGGTCGACGCCCACCCCCAAAATCAATTAAATGAAATAAGGGAAGTATTGAATAACAAGACAAGGGAGTTTGTACTTACTTGGTCCAAGCAGAAGTCTATTTCGTCCACTGTAGCTCCCAGAATCACGATCTTTGGCAAAGGAGGTCTTTTGGCTCCAGAGTCAATTTCCAAAACAGCAATGGTGATAATGAGCTACCAGCTTCCATTTATAGACTTTTTGGCCTCTTTTTGTCACTTTTTTGGGCCCCTTTATCAGTTTCTTTATACCAAAAACCATTTAGAGTGATCCAGGAGTTATATGGGAGGGATTTGATCAGGTATTGGGGCAATTTTTATTGAGTTTCGAAAAAATAAAAAATATATATATTGATGGTCCATAAAAAAAAAATCATTTTCAAAAGTCAACTTGAGCATATAGGGTAGGATTTCATCCCAACTGTTGCATCTCGTTGCCTTTTGTTCTTATGATATAAAATCGATCACATCTGGTTGTGACACGGAACCGTCATATTTGCTCTAGAAGTATCGCAACTAGGTGGTAGAGCTTGCCAAAACATGGATTCCCTAGGTAGTTCCTGGTTGCATTATGTTGTTCATGCCGTTTCTAACAACACTATAGGCTTGGGAGTCCGTATAGTCTTTCCTGAATACGAGTTTGAGCCTCATTCGCATGGGTCTTTTTCACTCTTTATCTTACCCTCCGGACTCCCAAAACATAACGGGTCTCCTTTTAAGCCCTTTTCATACCCTCTCAACATGAAAATATTGTCGAGCGATCTTGTGACCTTTCACGCTCGTTAAACTGAAATTTGAAGTCACGTCTATCCGACGGTAGTTTACCCCTTTTTCGGTCCGAATGGTCAACTGTACGAACAAAGGAACACTCTATTGAATGTCCATTCTTTAGAAGAGTATCCTCTGGTATAATTTTATTCCTTTTTCGGGCCTGAGGGACTAAATTTACGAAAAAGAAACCCCCCCCGGAGTCCATTGTTAAGCTCTTTTCAGACTCCCTAAAATTGAAAAGATCGTCGAGTGACCTTATTCTTTCACACTCGTTAAAATGGTCCAGAAGAAAATTCCTGACAGAGTCCATAGTTAATCTTTTCTCAGACTCCTTAAAAGTGAAAAAATAGCCGAGTGATCTTGTCCTTTTCACACTTGTTAAAATGGTTTTGAATTGACATCTAATCGGTGCTAGTTTATCCCTTTTTTGAACTGACTAGACTATTGACGAAAAAGGTACCCCAATGGAGTTTCCTTTTATGCTTTTTCAGACTCTCTAAATATGAAAAGCCATCGAGCTTCCCTTCTCTGAGCTCGTTAAACTTACATCGAAGGATGTTACCATTGTGTGTTCTATCAACCGCATTTGCATCCTTTACCCATCAGCTTAGTAACAGTTTGCCTTTGCGTCTTAACACCTTTGGCCACTGGAGGATTTTTCCCAAGTATCATTTCCCTAGAACATCAGTATTGTCCTTGTGCCTTGAGCTTGTATGTTTGTTGTACTTGTTCCTCCATTGTAATGTAATATTCCTTTATTCTTTTTCAAAAAGCATCAAAAAGAACAAAAAAATCAAATATACCCCAAAAAGAGGATGGGAAAAGTATTTTATTTATTGGCAGCATCATGAGTCACCCTTGGATAAAGCACATTTGTCTGTTTGATTCATCAAACTATGGGATGTAGTATGACCTTAGGAAGCTTTGCTCGTTATACAGAGTTGTGTCCTCCACCGTTTGGTTACTCTTCCAAACATATGGAGAGTTTGCGTTGCCTCCTGCTTCGTAGACTTATGATTAATAGATATGTTGCCTGAGTCTTATCACTTGTCGTGCTATTATCCAAAGGAAGTTTATCACTAATCTTGAGTCGGCCCCTCTGCAATATGTCTCTTGTCTGCATACCTGACCATCCTGAATGTCCAATCAAATATTTGTTCGAAATCACTGAAGCCTTCAGTCCGATCATCAAGATTATCAAGTCCATAACCAACGAGTTGTCGAAGACCTCTAGGTAGTGAAGTTGTACACTCATATTACACTCCTACCTGAGTTTTAGAAGATTTTGAAGTTGTTGCTCGAGCTCTGAAGTACATCCATCAAGATGAATTAGCTTCTAGGAGATGGATACTTTATATGTATATCTTTCTGATTTCAAGATGTAGCTTCGCTGTGTTTTATTCACGGATACTCTTCATAGTTGTTTGACATGGATATACAGTGTATTTGATTGGTAGCCATGGTTCTATTTTATCCTGAGCATGGGTATGCCCGCCTCAGTGAGACATTTGATATTTTTTGCAGACGACACCTCTTGATTCCTGATTCCTGGGCTCACTCATTCAGCATATCAGTATAGATTGGTAAAGAATTGGTAATGTATTTCGGCCATCAGATGCTCTTCTGACCTCACACATTAGGGGGCATCTGTTATAACCCTAAATTGCACCACACATGCTTACCTGGCATCAGGCCAACTCATATCCCTTCCTTGCCAAAGCCATGTTGAATAAACTCTTGAAAATCCTCTTAAATCAAGTAAAACACGCCCTAAACTACTACTTCACGCGTTGGAATGCTAGCAAGCCTACTACTTCACGCGTTGGAATGCTGGCTAGCCTACCACAACCCATGTTTACCTAACAAAGCACAAAAATAGGAAAGTTTCCGACGGGACAAAAAGATATGGGTCAGTTAACTGAAACTCCCGGCCATGCATGGCCGAGAGTTCGTCCAAAACCCTAGCTCCTTCTAGCCTATAAAAGAAGGGGTAGGGGTACTATTTGGAAGGAGTAAAAAGATAGCAAAGAAACTCTGCCCAATTGTTGAATCCATTTGTCCCAACCCTTTATCCTTTCCTCAAGCTTAAGGAGAATTAAAGAAAAGTAGTTGGAGGACAAAGAAGAGGAGGAGCCCAGGATCAGGATCAAGGAACGGTGGCCGATCTCTATCATTATTGTAAGTTGATTCATCTTGAGATTAATAAAAGAATACTTTTCCCGTCCCAATGCATGAGTTATACTTGGTTTTTGTAATTTATGCTTAATTTCTAACCCTTAAGTAGAAAAATAGCATGCATGCGTAGTGTTTTTGTCTTGATTGCAGGTTAACTTTGGAAGGAGCAGCGTAAGCAAGCGGACAAAGCACAACGAAGGATCTACACCAAACATCAGTAAAAAGGTTAGTGGGTCCTTTCCATTTTTGTATGTGAAAAAGGGGTTTTAAGTTTTGGGGTGATAGGTTAAAAGTGATTTCTTTAAGGTCATGATCTGCATGCAATTCTAGCCCTAGCTTGCTAGTCCGTAGGGTATTATTTTCCAACAATTGTGGCCCTCTTGGTCAAATTGCATGGTTAATTCCTTATACTCCATGAGAATGGGACCCAAAGTCCTTATCCAGTATGCACCCAACATAATGTCACAATAGCCCAAGTCGATAGCAAACATATGAGATTTCAGGTGGTAGTCACCAATTTGGAGATGCATATTTCACAAAGCCCTCCACATTTCATGGAGCCACCATTGGAAATCATGATTTGGAAATTATAGGTGCTTCCACTATCAACCAGAATGATGACCTTCTGATGCTTGATGTAACCGATTAGCCTAATGGTTTGGGGAGCGGAGAAGCTAGTGAGATAATTGAGGGAAATGACCAATTCTAATTCGGGAGGATCTGAGGGAGGGGTTATGTCAGTGGTTTCAGGTGACTCAGACACAAGTGGAGTTTCAACATCCTTTTCCAAAATATCCTTGGATATGGCCATACAAATATTTTGTTCCTTACACTTGTGGCCTGGGAAATATTTGTCATCACAATTATAACAAAGGCCTTTGAGTTGGTGTTCAGACATTTCAACCCTAGTATTTTTTTGGATCTTTAGTGGAGCGAAGGGAGTAGTGGGATTTACTGGTTTAGGGTGATGGATAAAGGAGGGTTTCTGGTTTTGAGAAGATACAATTTGTTGTGCTTCTTTATCTCTTTAAGTAGCCTCCACCCAAATTTGAGGCCGAGCCATGAGGACATGGGCTCGAATCTCATCCTTGAGGCCACTGATAACACTCTCGGAAAAAGGCATCAGACATGCCCTCTGTCTAAAAATCCAGGCACTTAAAGGAAGGTATAAAGTCTTTCACTGTTCCTGATTGTTTCAACTTTTTAAAATGGCCCAAATGGTTGGTGTTGGTGTCAAAGCATTCATAAACCTCTGCCACAAAGTGTGTCTAAGAAATATACCCTTGATGGGAAGTTTTTATCCATTGCCACCATTGCCAACATTCCTGATCTAGACGGAGAAAACCATACCAGAGTTTGGCTAAGTCATCTGTAATGTCGTATAAAGAGAAGTAATGTTCCATTTGGGTTACCCAATTAGTGGGGTTTGAGCCATCAAATTTGGTCACATTGAAATTGATGGTGTTGAAAGTTATGGGAATGAGAGGAATGTACACCTTCAGTATGTGGAGGTGAGTCAGAGGAAGATTTATCTATAGGGATATGCAGCTTGGTGCAGAGTATCGAAAAGACAGATTCAAGTTGGGTGGTCAGGTCTTGTTTGATTTCCTCCATTGAGAATTGCATGGTTGTATTGATGGCAGCAACATTGGCACTGAGTTGTTTCAATTCTTGTTGGGTCTCGGTGAGACTATATTGCAAGTTATTGAAGTGAGCTTCCAAGTCTTGGCTACGGGTATGGGCCATGAGAACAAGGGAACCAAAAAGGGGTGGGTGGGGTCAAACATTTTTTCGAAAAATGATATGTATGAATGTGATAAGGGAGAAGAGACGAGTCCAATAGAATAGGTCTCAAATAATGGTGAAAAAAATTCCAAATTGAAGAATACTTGAGTGATGAAATGCCCAAATGCTTAACCAGGAAGAAATTTGTAGTTACTTCGCAACCCGAACACAGTTGCGTGGCAATAGATCTTGTCTATTTTAATTTGTTTATGTTTTTTTTCCCAAGGGTTAGGTATTCAAGGGTTCTACAGACAAGGGTTTTCCCTATGATATAGCTCTCTAATATATGTGTGGGGTCCAATAGTAGTACTCAACCCAATATCTTAGGGCACTAACTAAGGATGATAGGCTGTACCCTTAGCCGTACTAACCGACTACCTAGGTATTAGAGAGTATCTTCCCGAGTTTTGTTCTCGGTGGCACTATAGCAGTCAGGTGGATGATCGGTTTATCTAAAGAGGGATTTAGGAAATCTAGGCTAATCCATACATAGGTGTTGTCTGATGCACTACAAATCGAAGGGGTACCAACAAGGGTTACAAGGGTGGCCAAAAGATGTGTGCTTAAGAACCACTTGTATCTCCAGTGTGTATGAATCCCTCAACCGTGGGTTTATGCACGTAACGACAGATCTCTGTGGCTTAAAGACTTCGGAATACGTCTCTACCCTGAAAAAAAAATTACCCACAATTTTTGCCAAGGAAAGTGCTCTGATACCACTTGTAATATACCAGATATAAAAAGTATGCAGAACAGAAATAAAATGCTAGAAATGGCAGAATAACAACAATATAACTAGAACAATCACCCCAGTAACACTAAAATGATATAAGAATAACAACATAAATAACACTTTGATTCTGAGAGCAATGTTCACGGGCCTCTTCGAGGAGGCAACCTCCAGTCAAGCAGACCTCTATTACAATAATATCCAAGCTAGGGTTCTCATACCCTCGACTCCTATTTATACTAAATATGTCTATCAAAAGAAGCATCTAGTGGAAGATCCTTCTAGAAGCGAAAGCTTCTATTAGGTCTTCTTACATTTGACTCATTCTATTTTATTGTAAGGCCTTATTAATATTGACCTTTATTACATCCCAATATATTCTTCTACCTATGTACGGGTTAGGACCCTAACAATGTGATCCATTCTTCTGTGCCATAGCCAACTTTCATGTTCCCTTCCTAAACAACACTTTTCATTTCCAATTTCACTTAACACATATATACTTTAACATTTTTGGAGCATGCATAGGATAAAAGCAACCAGATTTCTTCCAATCTGGAAACTCGGGAAAATGTCTCTTCCAAGTCGATTCCTTCAATCTGTGCATATCATTTACATACCAATCTATCTTTGTTCCTTGTCACTTTTCCATCTTCATTTAATTTATTCTTGAAAACCCATTTTCTATAGATCACATTCTTATTCTTTGGTCTTGGAACCAGTGCCCAAGTGTCATTTTTGTCTATTTGATCAATTCTTCATTCATGGCCTTATTCCAAAATTCATCCTTTTTGGCTTCTTCAAAACAGTTTGGCTCAATTGTAGATAAAAGTGCTAAGAGTTTATTCTAGTGAACAGATTTGTCTTCCAGTCTTAACTCATGCATCTTTGTTAACAATAGTTTGATCTGAAGGATGATTCTTCTGTACTCGTTTTCTAGGTGTCTTTTGAGATACTTGCTGAACTTGTTCTTCTGTTTCTATTAGATTCTCTTCATCTTCCTCTTCTACTTCATCTTCTTCTTCTTCTTCTTCGAAAAGTTGTTCCACTGATTTGTTTTTTTCTTCCTTTGATTCTGGTCTGCCTGTTTCATCAATTGTTACGTTGATGATTTCCACAACTTTGTTCAATCTTAGATTGTAACACTTGTATTCTTTCCTTGTACTCGAGTAATCAAAAAGTACTCCTTTGTCCACACAAGAGTCAAACTTTCCCATTCTGCCATCTTCTCTTTTGATGTATCATTTGCTTCCAAAAACTCTGAAGTTCTTCACATTTGTTGGTCTTTCTTTCCATATCTTGTAGGGGGGTTTATCAGTGTTGTTTCTTAGCATTACTCTATTTTGAATGTGAACTATTGTATGCACTTCCTGTGTCCAAAATATATCTATCAATTTGAAATCCATTAGCATTGTTCGATCCATTTCCTGTACTATCATGTTCTTTCTTTCAACAACTCCATTCTGTTGAGGTGTCCTAGCAATGGAGAATTTCCTTTTTATTCCATGACTGTTGCAGTAGTCCATAAATTCCTTTGAAGTGACCTCTCCTCCATTATCAAATATCAAGCATTTTATTCTTGAATCCATCTCATTTTCAACCATTTTCCTGTAGATCTTGAATTTTTCAAAAGCTTTTGACTTGTTCTTCAGAAAGAAAACTGTAGTCATTCTTGCATAATCATCAACTAATAACATAAAGTATCTCTCACCTTTTAATCCCTTTGTTGTAGTCGGTCCAACTAGATCAGTATGCACAATTTCTGGTGATCTTGTTGTTGAATGTTCCTTTGATTTAAACCTGGTCTTTGTTTTCTTTCCTTGTTGACAATTCTTGCATAAAGTGTTGGTTGGTTTCATGATCTAGGGAATTTCTCTGACTTCTTCTCTTTTGTTGACTTTAAAAAGGTTATCAAAATGCATGTGTGTAATATACCAGATATAAAAAGTATGCAGAACAGAAATAAAATGCTAGAAACGGCAGAATAACAACAATATAACCAGAACAATCACCACAATAGCACTGAAATGATATAATAATAACAACAGAAATAACACTTTGATTCTGAGATCAATGTTCACGGGCCTCTTTGAGGGGGAAACCTCTAGTCGAGAAGAGATCTATTACAATAATCTCCAAGGTAGGTTTCTCATACCCTCGACTCCTGTTTATACTAAATATTTCTATAAAAAGAAGCATCTAGAGGAAGATCCTTCTAGAAGTGGAAGCTTCTATTAGGTCTTCTTACATTCGACTTATTCTATTTTATTGCAAGGCCTTACTAATATTGACCTTTATTACATCCAAATATATTGTTCTACCTATGTGTGGGTTAGGACCATAACATGTCCTCCTCCTTAAAAACAACCTTTTCCTCAAGGCTTGAGATGTGGAAATTGTTGCAGAATGGTAGTTGGTTCCCAAGTGGCATCTATTGGAGTTGTACATTTCCACTGGACTAACACTTACTTGATAGTTCTATGATGTAGATGACGCTCACACTGGTCCAAAATGTCTTGTGGCTGTAGCCAAATGGATCCTTCTTCGGCCAACTCGGGAAGGTTGGTTTGAATTTGTCACTTAGTTCCCATCACCTTCTTTAAGCATGAAACATGAAAAACAGGATGTAGCATCGAATCACTGGGCAAAGATAATTGATAGGCCACCTGTCCCACATGCTTGAGAATGGTATAAGGACCATAAAAAATTGGGCACTAGCTTCTGACAATGCTTGACCTTGAGAGAATTTTCCTTGTAAGGTTGCAGTCGAAGAAACAACTGATCCCCTTCTGCAAATTGACATTCAGAGTGACCTTGATCTACTTATTGCTTCATGTGATTTTGTTCCATGACCAAATTCTCTTTGAGGGTAGGGAGAATAGCCTCTTGAACTGTAAGTGTTTGGTCAACCACCTGGACCTTCGAGACACCAGTTAAGTATGAGAGAACTGAAGGTGGATTCTGTCCATATACCACTTCAAAAGGAGTCATGCGTGTAGCTGTATGGTATGAAGTGTTGTACCACCATTGAACTAGGGGTAACCATTGAGCCCACTGATTTTGTTTTTTCAAGGAAAAACACCTCAAATATGTTTCCAAACACTTGTTGACAACTTCCGTTTGACCATCAGTCTGGGGATGATAAGCTATGCAGAGATGCAATTGGGTGACTTGTAGCTTGAACAGTTCTTGCAAAAATTTCTTGTGAAAGTTTGGTCACGATCAGAAACAATAGAGTGTGGGATGCCATGAAGATTGAAGACCTAATCCATGAAAATTTGAGCCACCGTGGATGCTATAAAGGGGCGTTGAAGAGAGCAGAAATGAGCATACTTGGAAAGGCGATAAACAACGACCACGATGACTGATTTATTTCCCAATTTGGGTAATCCTCTAATAAAATCCATAGAGATATCCCTCCAAATATCAGGTGGAATCAGAAGTGGTTGTAGTGTGCCCAAAGATTTGACTGTTTCTCCCTTGTTATGCTGTCAAACATCACATGTAGCAACAAAATTATGAATTTCATGTTTCATACCTTCCTAGAAAAAAGAACGTTTGACCCTTTCATAGGTTTTGGTGAACCTAGAGTGCCCTGTTATGGGTGTAGCATGAAGCTTGGAAAGTACCGTGGATTTAAGCTTTGATTGTTTACTTAAATACAAACGGCCTTTGTATTGAAGCTCATCATGGAGCCAAGAGTACCCTGAGGAAGCTGGAGCATTGGATTGCAATTGTTGGATCAGATGAGAACTTTTGGGATCTTGTAGCCATTCCTGGTGAACGTCTTAGAGCCAATCTAGTACAATGAAGGAAAGAGAAAAAAGGGATCCTTTGTCTTCATATTTTCGGGAATGTGCATCCACAACCACATTGTCTTTGCCTTTATTGTAAATGATCTCATAATCACATCCAAAGAGCTTATTCACCCATTTTTGTTGCTCTAGGGAGGAAATGCATTGTTCCAGAAAATACTTGGGGCTTTGATGGTCTGTCTTAATTTGGAAGCATTGCCCCAATAGATAAGGGCAACACAGATCAACGACATGAAGAATAGCCAAAATTTCCTTTTCATAGATTGATTTTCCCAGATTTCTTTTAGATAGTTTCTTGCTGGTAAATTCAAAAGGTCAACCCTGTTGCATAAGGACAACACCAATTCCTTTCCCTGAAGCATCACATTCCAAGACAAAGGTCTTTGTGAAATCAGGAAGGGCCAGGACTACAGTGGTGCACATGGCCATATTCAAGGTTTGAAAATCTTGAGTAGCGGATAGAGTCCAATTGAAAGATTTATTGTTTAGGATAGGAGTGAGAGGTGTCACAATATTCCCATAATTCTTAACAAACTTGTGATAATAACCTGTTAAGCCAAGAAATGCACACAATATTTTGAGATTCTTTGGGTGAGGCCAGTCTTGCATAGCTTCAATCTTTTTAGGATCCACCCTAACGCCATCCTTGCCAACCAGATGACCCAAGTACTCTACTTATGAGGTGCCAAAATCACATTTAGAATGTTTTAGGAAAAGTTGGTGCTGAGAGAGTAGATGGAGAACTCAATCCACATGAGCAAGATGGTCTATCCAAGTTTTTCTATAGATGAGGATATCATCAAAGAAAACTAATACAAAATGACGTATAAAAGGACATAAGACATGATTCATGAGGCTTCAGAAGGTGGAGGGGGCATTACACAAGCCAAAGGGAATGACCAAAAACTCATAATGGCCCTCATGAGTTCTAAAGGCAATATTGGGAATGTTCTCCTCTTTCATACATATCTGGTGGTAGCCCGAAAAAAGATCAAGTTTAGTAAAGAATTGGGCACCACTCAATTCATCCAGGAGGTCATCAATGACAGGAATGGGAAATTTGTCTTTAATGGTAAGTTTGTTGATGGCACGAAAGTCACGACACATTCACCAAGAACCTTCTTTCTTTAGGACCATGACCACATGAGAAGAGTAGGGGCCTGTACTAGGGTGGATAACGCCTACATTAAGGAGTTCCTGGACCATTTTCTCAATTTCCTTTTTTTAGGAAAAGGTTTGACGATACAGACAGATATTGGGAGGAAGGATTATGGGTACAATAGGAATGGAATAATCATGAACACCACGGGAAGGAGGGATTCCCTGGGCAGTGGAAAAGATCACTTGATGTTTAGAAAGGATGGTTTGGAGGTCTTGTGGCACCGAGGGTGTCTCTGTTTCTTGTATAGCATGTAGTTGGGAAATAACACCAGAATGAAATTTTTGAGCATCTTTTCCATGTGATGGGAACTAATGATCTCAGGTGAACCGACGGTGATGCCTTGGAAATTATATTGGTGTCCCTCCTGGTCAAATTGCATGGTTAATTCCTTAAAATCCATGAGAATGGGACCCAAAGTCCTTAGCCAGTCAGCACCCGACACAATGTCACAATCGCCCATGTCGATAGCAAACATATTATATTTCAGGTGGTAGTCACTGATTTGGAGACACGCATTTTCACAACACCCTCCACATTTCATAGAGCCACCATTGGCAATCATGATTTGGAAACTATTGACGGCATGGATGTAGCAATGAGTTTCTTGGGCAATGTGATGATGAACAAAATTATGGGTGCTTCCACTATCAACCAGAATGATGACCTTCCGATGCTTGATTTAATTGATTAGCTTGAGTGTTTAGAGAGCGGAGAAGCCAGTGAGAGAATTGAGGGAAATGACCGGTTCTACTTCAGGATGGTCTGAGGGAGGGGTTATGTCAGTGGTTTCAGGTGACTCAGAAACAAGGGGAGTTTCAACATCCTCTTCCGAAATATCCACATATATGGCCATAAATATATTTTGTTCCTTACACTTGTATCTCGAGAAATATTTGTCATCACAATTATAACAAAGGCCTTTGACTTGGTTTTCAGCCATTTCATCCCTCGTCAATTTTTTGATCTTTAGTGGAGCGAAGGGAGTAGTGGGATTTACTGGTTTAGGGTGATGGATAAAGGAGGGTTTCTGGTTTTGAGAAGATACAATTTGTTGTGCTTCTTTATCTCTTTAAGTAGCCTCCACCCAAATTTGAGGCCGAGCCATGAGGACATGGGCTCGAATCTCATCCTTGAGGCCACTGATAACACTCTCGGAAAAAGGCATCAGACATGCCCTCTGTCTAAAAATCCAGGCACTTAAAGGAAGGTATAAAGTCTTTCACTGTTCCTGATTGTTTCAACTTTTTAAAATGGCCCAAATGGTTGGTGTTGGTGTCAAAGCATTCATAAAGCTCTGTCACAAAGTGTGTCCAAGCAATATACCCTTGACGGGAAGTTTTTATCCATTGCCACCTTTGCCAACATTCTTGATCTAGATGGAGAACACCATACCATAGTTTGGCCAAGTCATCTGTAATGTCGTATAAAGAGAAACAATGTTCCATTTGGGTTACCCAACCAATGGGGTCTGAGCCATCAAATTTGGTCACATCCACCCACAGAAGACATAGGTCATGTGGAAAGTCATGGTGTTGAAAGTTATGGGAATGAGAGGAATGTTCACCTTTAGTATGTGGAGGTCAGTCAAAGGAAGGTTTATCTGTAGGGATATGCAGCTTGGTGCAGAGTATCGAAAAGATAGATTCAATATGGGTGGTCAGGTATTGTTCTATATCCTCCATTGAGGATTGCATGGTTAGGTCTCGATGTGACTATATTGCAAGGTATTGAATCAATCTTCCAAGTCTTGGCTATGGGTATGGGCCATTAGGACGAGGGAACCAAAAAGGGGTGGGTGGGTTCAAATTTTTTTCCAAAACATTATATGGATGAATGTGATAAGGGAGAAGAGATGAGTCCAATGGAATAGGTCTCAAATAATGGTGAAAAATTTCCAAACTAAAGAATACTACAGTGATGAAATTCCCAAATGCTTAACCTGGAAGAAATGTGTAGTTACTTGGCAACCCCAACACAGTTGCGCGGAAATAGATCTTGTCTGTTTTAATTTGTTTATGTTTATGTCCCCAAGGGTTAGGTATTCAAGGGTTCTTTAGACAAGGGTTTTCCCTGTGATATAGCTCTCTAATATACGTGTGGGGTCCAACAGTATTACTTGGCCCAATATCTCAGGGAACTAACTAAGGAGTATAGATTGTACCCTTAGTCGTACTACCTGACTACCGAGGTACTAGAGATTATTTTCTTGAGTGTTGTTCTCGGTGGCACTATAGCAGTCAGGAAGCCGATCAGTTTATCTAAAGAGGGCTTTAGGAAATCTAGGCCGATCCATACACGAGTGTTTTCTGATGCACTACCACTAGAAGGGGTACCAACAAGGGTTACAAGGGTGGCCAACAGATGTGCGCTTAAGAACCACTTGTGTTTCCAGTGTGTATGAATCCCTCAACTGTGGGTTTATGCATGTAACAATAGATCTATATGGATTAAAGACGTCGGAATATGTCTCTACCTTGGAAAAAAAAATTACCCACAATTTCTGCCAAGGAAAGTGCTTTGATGCCACTTTTAATATACCAAATATAAAATGCTAGAAATGGTAGAATAACAACAATATAACCAGAACAATCACCACAATAACACTGAAATGATATAAAAATAACAACAGAAATAACACTTTGATTCTAAGAGTAATGTTCATGGGCCTCTTCGAGGGGGAAACCTCTAGTCGAGTAGAGCTCTATTACAATAATCTCCAAGATAGGGTTCTCATACCCTCAACTCCTATTTATACTAAATATGTCTATCCAAAGAAGAATTTAGAGGAAGATCCTTCTAGAAGCGGAAGCTTCTATTAGGTCTTCTTACATTCGACTTATTCTATTTTATTACAAGGCCTTATTAATACTGACCTTTATTACATCCGAATATATTGTTCTGCCTATGTTCGGGTTAGGACCCTAACAATATGACCCATTATTCTATGCCATAGCCAACATTTATCTTCCTTTCCTAGAAAACACTTTTCATTTCCAATTTCACTTAACACATATATGTTGTTTGAAGTTCTTGCAGCTGTATCGACCAATTTCCTTAAACCTTCTCTTCTTATATCACACTTTTGTGAATCGAGAGTAACTTTATGACCTTGGTCACACATTTGACTTACACTTAGAAGATTATGTTTCATATCTTCTACTAGTAGAACATTTTGTGCCTTTTTATTCTTGTTCCCAATTCGGATTGTGCCTTCTCCAATGATTTTGGCTTTATTATAATTTCCAAACGAGACAAATCCATTTCTTTCCTTTCTCAATGTAATAAATTTGTCTCTATCTCCTATCATGTGTTTTGAACAACTATTGTCAACATACCAACCCTGCTTCTTCTGCTTAGCTTGTAGAGAGACTGTGCATTCTTCATTGCTATATTGATCTTTCTTTCTTATCCATGCCATTTTCTGAGGTTCTTGGCTGTGACTGTTGTTATTCTATTGAGATTCTTTAGGAGGGACTATCATTTTGCAATTTTTGGCCATGTGTCCAAAATTGTTACATTTGTAACATTCCACTTTAGTGCTCAAAGATTCAAACATGTTGTAACTTCTTATTTTTGTTTCACTAGGTCTTCTTGAGTAACCCATTTGTGTATAACTCTCAAAGTTGTTATTGTTCCTATTGTTAGCTCTGCAATTCATAGCTTTATGTCAAAAATTATTACATGCATAACATAAAACAAAAAATATAGTTTGATACCTGGGAGTTGAAGATTTTCTGAAAGAAGGTGCTCTTATGAATCCTGCTTCTTATTGAGGCCTATCTGTCTATTGTTGATTATGAAATCTGAATATTCTCAATGGAGTGTCCCTGTACTATTCCTTGTATATCTTCATATCCCCTTTGATTGTTTCTGGATAGATTTTTGGATTTGTTTGTTTCTCTGTTGTTTTGGAGATTGATCCCTTTTCTGTCTGATTGTATCCAAGTCCAGACTTGTCAAGATGACATTTTTTACTATTGATAATGTCATCCATAACTTTTGAGCTATTCTTCATATTTTTCTTTTGAATATCCTTTCTTAGTGTGACAATCTCTGCTTCCAATTTTCCAATGATCTTGTCATTTTCTTCTAGTTTTTATTTGAGTGCTTCTTCAATTCTTTTATCTTCCTCTATTTGAACCTTCAATCTTGTGATCATTTGTTCTAGTTCTCGAGTG
Source organism: Picea glauca (assembly GCA_000966675.3). Lineage (NCBI taxonomy): Eukaryota > Viridiplantae > Streptophyta > Pinopsida > Pinales > Pinaceae > Picea > Picea glauca. Next base: position 234,458 of record JZKD02S0229571.1, read on the forward strand.
TCCTTTTTCTTGTCTAGTTCTTCTTGTAGTTTATTTTTTCTCTTCTTTTCTCTTTTGATAACTTCTATGGAACACATTAATTATTCCTGATAGTCAACTTCTGCCTCTTCAATTTCATCTTAGACTTATTCATATCCTTCTTCGGCTTATTCATATTCTTATTCAGAGTCTTCTTTGTCAGAATATTTTACTACCATGAATAGAACTCTTCATGTCTCCCTATCATTGATTTCATCTTCATCTAATGATGAGATGTCTTCTTTGATGCATAATATTTTCTTGAAATATTTATTTGTATTTCTTTTTCCTTTATATGTGTGTTTTCCTTTTGAGTAACCTTCATCATTTCTCTTTTTCTTATGAGGAAATTTGTTAGCAAAATGACCAATACCATCACAATTAAAACAAATTAAAGGAATCTTACCTCCATACCTACCATTGGTTCCCTTGTTTAGTCTTTTGACGAAGTTGGCCACTTCTTCATCATCTTTCGAGATGTCATCGTTGTTGCTATATTCTTCTTGTTCCTTTTTCTTTTGCTTTGATCTTTTGGATTCTTTGAAGGCTTCTTCTTTTACATCTAGATTTTCCTGTTCAGTTCTCATTTTATATGCTGTGAAGATTCCATGCAGTTCATCCATGCTTATTGAGTTCAGATATGATCTTTCTTCTAGTGTTGATATCTTAGGGTTGAATCTCATAGGAAGAGATCTTGGTACCTTTTGAACAATTATAGATTCTTCAATTTTTTCTCCCAATCCTATGATTGCATTCACTGTTTCTTCAACTCTTAAGAACTAGGCTGCAATATTCTCATCTTGATTCATTTTTAGTTGTTCGAACTAACCTCTGTAAGTTTGAAGTTTTGTTTCTTTGAATTTTGTATCTCCTTCATAAATATTTTGAAGCTTGTTCCAAATTTCTTTAGCAGATTTAGAATGTGCAACTTTGGTGAATATTGTTTCACTGAGACCATTCAAAAGTGCATTTGTAGCTTTGGAATTATTCTGACCAAGTTTCACTGCTTTGTCATTTGTTGGTGGAACTGCTGGTACTATGTATCCATCTACAATTGATTGTCAAATTTCAAACCCCTATGCCTGTATATATGTCTTCGTCCTTATGCTCCAAAAAACATACTTATGTCCATCAAAGTGTGGTATTCCATTTTTATATGAGTTGGCACTCTCCATGATCTACCTTTTAGTGGTTAAACTAATTTCTGAAGGAACCTTCTCTTATACCAATTGTTGGATTACTGAGAGGTGGGGTGAATCAGTAATAGCGTAATTATAATCCTCTTTCTCCAAATAATCCAAGTGTTATATCGATGTAGAATTTTTATCCAATAATGAGCAATAAGAAATGAACAATCACACACATACATAGTACACTAGCGTTTTACGTGGAAACCCAAATTGGAAGAAAACCACAAAATGTTTTTTCTTATATGTCTTGAAGAATTACATTCATTGGAAGAACCAACTTTCTTTGTTTTCCAACTGCAACTGGAAGGAGGCTCCAACCCCCTAGTTTCTCAAGCTACAACCTGAGGGAAGCTCCAAATCCCCAATTCTATAGTTACAACTAGAAGGATGCTACAACCCCCTAAGTTCTCCAGCTACAACTGGAAGGTGGGCGCAACCACCCGTCCTTGCCCCATCCAACAGTCCTTAAGTAGAAGTAGAATGATGGAACCATTGTCACACTATCACCGTGAGATATAGCGCTTTAAACCTATACCAATAAACCTGAATCATGCATCAACCATGTATCAACCTGTACCTCAGCGTGTAATCAACCTGTACCATAAACAAGTGCATCAATCATGAACCAACCTATATCATAAACAAGTGTAGAAACCATGCACAAACCTGTACCAAACAATCTGTAATCAACCTGTGCCATAAACAAGTGCAACCAACCATGTTCCATGTATGTACCAATCATGTGTCAACTACTCATCAACTATGACTCATCAATATGTACCAACATCATCAACTGTACACCTCATGTATGTGACAACTCATCAACTATTTGTCTCAACCATGTACCCAACTTGTACCTCAACCAAGATCCCTCATCAATTTCATCATCCAAATATGATTTATAAATATGTAATAGACTTGGATTATATTATCACATACCTACAAACCTTCCTTAACTTTAAACAACAAGAGACTAGCATTTACATCAAATTTTTCTTTAGTCTCACATGACTAGTTTTGGATTAGTCAACAACCCTGACTTGAAATAATCATAACTTTGTACCTGTAATGAATAAATATATGAAATTGATATACAATGTTCTTCAGTGTGTTTAATTCAATTCCTCTAGGTGTCACTACTTGGAACCTCTCAGATAAATATTTATAGCAAAAATGGCATACCTTCTTGAATTTTGTCTTTTTCTATAGAGAGACCTTGTAGAGCATGCCACGCACATAATATTTGTTGAATATATTTGAAAATGTTACATAGAATACTACAGACTGTAATCTAACAAACACATTTGTTCTTACTGAATTTGGATCTTTTATGAATAATTTATTATTTGTTTACCTGAAACACCTGCATTGACTACTTTCAGGACTAGCCAGAAACCCTATTTTCCATGTAGTGTAACTCTAAAACTACAATGACCCACAAGCTAAATTATTTACCAGAGATACTTGGATATGTTTACTGAATGGCATAGCAATTTCACGGTCTGAATCATTCTAGAATTTTTTTTTTTTGTGAAAATGGTGAGATGACCTATAAATAACATACCTTAGAAAGCATCATCAAAAGAATTTATCCTTCCTTGAATTTCGGCCTTCTTTTCTTCACCTTCCCTCAAAAATTCGTATTAGATATCCTTTTGTTACCTCAGAAACCTATAGGTATTCAATATTCTCAAGTTTTTTTTAAATGAGAGAGCCTTGCCTCTTATTTATACTCTCCAAGTAGCTTCCTTAAAAACATCTTCTAGGTCACTTTGCCCACTTTCCTTATTTTAGGGTTAACCCACTTCTAATTTCTCCATTAAATTTATTATTTAAATAACTAATTTTGTATTCACTTTGAATTATAGTGCACGCATCACTTCACTTTATTATTTACCTTTAAAAAATCTTAAGCCACTTTGACTACTTTGACCTTTTGGGGCTTCTAGATGACATATGTGGGTCCTCCAACTTCGTAAGGCTATAACTCTCAAACCATGAGGAGTTATGTGATCTTCCACATACCACCAGAAATGGAATGATATGTACTATCAATATATAATAGTATTACCTGAAAATATATCAAAAATCATACCATTATCCATCAAACAAACTTGGGTCCATTACCCAAACCTAGGTTCCCCAACTTCTCATGGCCATAAATCTCTAACCGTGAGGAGTTATGTGATGTTCCAAATACCACCAGAAATGGAATGATAAGAAATATCCATCTAGGATAGTGTCACTGACAAATTTACTAGCTTTCATCTCATTATTCCACAAATACGCATGGTTTCTCTAACTATACTTCTAGGATAACTCAATCTGCAAAGCGTCTTCCCATGAGGGATTTGACCATAAGGGGACCACTTTGGAGTTCATCCATTTCTACTTATGATCAACCATGACAAGACAATAACAAGTCATCTTTACATCAAACAATATTGGGTCCATTACCCAACCTTTGTGCTACGGGGCTTTCTTCAAGGGTTGACATCAATGAAAACCAACCTTAATCAACAGGAGAAACCCCAAGGAGAAGTCAACCTTTTCCATTGATGTTGCTGGAACAGGGGCAGACCTAGGGTTCAACGCTTCAACAACACACCAACAAAATGCTAACTATTGGCCCTTTCGGCAACACCTGTGAAGAAAATGAAGTCTCGCTTGAGGTAGAAGCAGGGGGGTTTACAGGACTCAGAAGGTGATATGCATTAGTTTATTAGCTTCATTAACATCAAAGAACAAACCCTAAGATAGATCAATGTAATAAAAAAAAATATTAACACTTGAATCATTTAGCACATAGCATTAGATCTAACATTTATTAATTATTAATACAACTAAGCACTAAGCATCAACAGGTCTATCTAACATACATAATAAGAAACAAATTGGGCAGATTCATAACATAACCAATAAAGCACAAAGAAAACCAAACACAAAATATATACGTGGTTCAACCTAGTGTGGGGATATGTCCACCAAATACTTCATCTTCTTTACTATTCTTCAATATCTTACATTCATCCGCTTCTGTGCACTAAGCCACAAAGCCAAGCTTCACATCGGATAGGAGATTTGCGCACTGAGCACCAGATCCTCCTTCCCAAAACTAGGTCAAGTCACAAATCCAACTTCTCTACTGAGCATAGAGCCTTATATACACATTTTGATGCACAAATCAACTCAGAACTACTTTCACTTAGCTACCAATACTTCTCTCTTACATCGCTTCTCTTTTTCTACCTTACAATCTTACTTATTTATACTTTTACAATTCCTTACAAAAATTCCTAAACATGGGTAAACCCATTGGACAACATCCCATAACCCATTACAAAATCCTAAAGAACCCCTTGTTGGGTACACATATCCCGTAAAACAACTAATATCCATGATCGCATCTTTGCCATGGAACTCCATCTTCAACCCTCGCGGAAAAGTCCAAAAGGTGGTCCAAACCTAACCAAGGTTTCCTCAAAACTTGGTCAAGGGCCAACAGGCCCCCAACACTCACCTGTGACGTGTCCTGAGTCACTTAGGTCTGGGCAATGCCACTTTGAGGGCCTCGAGATTCACTCAAGCTACCTCGACTTGTTGCTTCACCTGAGCCTCCTTCTCAATGATCTCTTGGATCATTTTCTCTATAACAGGCCTTTTCAAGCATTGTTCTATTGTCACAACCACTTGGTATAATTGCGAGCCTTATCCTTCAATTTCTTCAAACACCTTGCAGGCTTCATCCTGCACAAGTTGTAGTTTCTGCGCGACTTCCATTACCCTTCCTTGGATGGAGGTAATATGTTGTTTTACCGTGCATTGTTCCTAGGACCTCTTCATTCTTTCAACTACGGTGAGAAGCTTCATCTACACCTTCATGGAGAAGGCCTGTTGTTGCACCTCCTGTAACTGTGCTTCCAGTTTCCTTAACTCTGGATCTTCTACGAGGCGTTCATAAGTTTACGTGCTTCTATTGCTCAATTGTTTGCATTCTGAGGTGAGGGATTTTGTCCTTACTATTGCGTTCTTATTGATTTCCTCCCTCTGGTTACACACTTCCTGCGGGGTGCTTGGTATTGCTTGGATTTCCAACTCCATCCTCACGTGAAGTTGTTGGATGGCCTCGACGAGCTTCACCACTTGAACCTCGACTGACTCATGTTCCTCCTATTCAACCCTGGCATAGAGAGAAGTTCTTTACTGACAACTTCCTTAACCATGGCCTGTTCTGTGAGAAACTGATCATTTTCTCTCTGTAGCTAGAATTTTTACTCCTGGACCATAGCCTGAAACTCTTATTTCTCATTTTCATAGGCAGTTACACAGTACCACGCTACACGTAATTGTTCTAAGACTTCCTCTTTCTCTTGTTTGAAAGCTTTTATAGCCTTCTCCTTCTCTTCCTATATTTTCTGAAGTTGAGCCTCTATCGCATCTGCCAGTCTTCTCAATTGGGTTGGTTCATCCCCCAATTCTATATTCTGTGACGAGGAAGGCACAGTATGCACTACGCAGACAGAACAAATAGCTTGTTATACTTCAATTAATTCCTTTTGATCCTGCCATATGGTTCGTCCTGCTTCACTCCATATCTCTGGAAGATCTCCTTGGAAGCATCCTCCATGGCTTCGTGAACAAGAATGATATCATCTTCCATGAGTGTGGCCTCTAACTAGGACTTGCTAGTGTGCGTCTTCTTTTTTGTTGAAGGTTTCTGCTGTGAAACCTTCCTCTTCTACGGTGTTTCAGTAGGGGGATTTAGGTAGTGTAACTTCACCTTCTCCTTGCTTTTCTCCTTCATCCCCTCCTCCCTGTCCATGTTCTTCATCTCCTCCTCCTAGCGAGTCGGTTCCATTTTCTTCAGAGGAGTTTTCCTCCTCATCCATCTCTATATTCTGGACTTCCTCCATTTTCTTCTTCTTCTTCGCACTGGAATGTCCAACATGCTCGAACCGGGAGACTAGGGGGCTTCCTATGATGTCAGTGTCAAGGAGTTTTGCGTCAACAACAGGTGTAAGGAACTCCTCTGGCCACTCCTTCGTGATCCTCTCCATGTCTTCATCTATCATCTTGTAATATGAATGTAACTCTTCCTTACTCTTATCTCTACATAGAGTGATATAGATAAAATGTTGATCTGCACGAAACTTGGCTATCGATCTATACTAGTGTAAGGTGCTCAGTGTCACGCACGTAAATGATTCAATGGAAACCTTTAGTTGTTGGTAATATGCATGGAACACAACATTCGACTGCCATTTCTTCAACATGTCGTTGCTGTACCACAAGGTAGAAAACCTAGCGGCCAATGGCTCTGATGGTTTGATCTCTGGAAAGGTGGCTCCCTCAGGCATTTTCCAGGGCACAAATGTGATCAATACAATCAGCCAACTGAAGTGGAACTTGTATCCCTGATCCTGAGCTTCACGACAGTCCTTCTCAAGTTCATTGATGAGGTAACTCACCCAATTCATTTGCATCCCCTCCACACATTTTCCTGTGAGATCCACCATGAACCCGATGACCTGTGTAGGGTGGTTATTTCTTATGAGCTTTCCATCTATGATTTGGAAAGCGAGGCACACTACACCATCATGGATAGAGGCTACCTTTTAGCCTCACTTTCAATTTTCGACTTCGCCATAAGCCTCCTTGATGTGCTATGCCAAGGAGTAGTCTGAGGCCTTCCCTGGGTAAAACTGTTGAGGGTCAGGTCCCTCCATGCTTAATCATGTAATCAAGTGGATCAGCATTGGATCCATAGTAATATTCTAGTCAATCCACAGGTATCCGCCATGGTAGCACGACAAGAGGATTTTAACGCAAGAGTTTCAATGACAAGACGAGTTTAAATGTAGACCAAGCCATAGGTATCCACCATGGTAGCACAACAAGAGGATTTTAGCAGAATAAGAGGAGTTTAGCACGACAAGAGGAGTTTAACGCAAGAATTACAACGACAAGAGGAGTTTAAATGTAGTACCAATCCACAGGTATCCACCATGGTAGCACGACAAGAGGAGTTTATCATGACAAGAGGAGTTTAACAGGGGCATACCTAGGTTTCAACACTTCAATAGTGCACCAAAAAAACCCTAACTACTGGCCCTTTCGGCAACACCTGGGAAGGAGGAGAAGTCTTACCTGAGGTAGAAGCAGGGGGGGTTGCATGACTCAGGAGTCTGTAACCAATTTGGGACATTGATATGTGATAATAACACTTCACAGAGTATTCTAGCAACACTTAGAAGGTGATATGAATTAGTTCATTAGCTTCATTAACATCGCAGAACAAACCCTAAGATAGATCATCATAGTAATAATAAAGATTAACACTTCAATAATTTAGCACATAACGTTAGATATAACATTCATTCATTCTTAACAAAACTAAGCATTCATTCTTAACAAAACTAAGCACTAAGCATCAACATATCTATATAACATACATAATAAGAAAAAAACCAAGCAGATTCATAAAATAAACAACAAAGCACAAAGAAAACCAAAGACACAAGATATATGTGGTTCACCCTAGTGCAGGGCTACGTCCACCAACTACTTCATATTATTTATTATTCTTCAATCTCTTACATTCATCCTCTCCTATGCACTAAGCCACAGAGCCAATCTTCACATCGGACAAGAGATCTGCGCACTAAGAACCAAATCCTCCTTCCCAAAACTAGGTCAAGGAACAAAGCCAACTCCTCTACTGAGCACAGAGCCTTACATACACATTATGATGCACAAAGAAACTCAGAACTACTTGCACTTAGCTACCAAGACTTCGCTCTTACATCACTTCTCTTCTTCTACCTTACAATGTTACTTATTTATACTTTTACAATTCCTTACAAAAATGCCTAAACATGGGTAAACACATGGGCTTCCATCCCATAACCCATTACAAAACCCTAAAAACCCCTTGTTGGGTCCACATAGCCCGCAAAACAAGTGAGATATGTATTCTCAGCTCTGCCATGGCACTCCATCTTCAACCCTCGTGTCGATGTCCAAAAGTTGATCCAAACCTGACCAAGGTTTCCTCAAAACTTGGTCGAGGGCCAACAGATGTCAAAGGGGGAGATAAAAGAAGAGGTATGGAAAGTAATAGAAGATACATGAAGACAAGGGGAGATAGCATGAGTATGAGAAGTGTTGTGTCTAAGTGTTTCCATCAATTCCAAAAAGGGGAGATTATTGAAAGATTAATTGTTGAAAGATTGGTTGTCATTGAATTGTTGAAATATTGGTTATCATTGATGTCAACACTTGAACAAGAAGTTAACAAGTTTCATGTCAAGATAAAGTAGTTGTAAACATTGGTTAACAAGTTGCATGTCAGTTGCATGTCAAAATAACTGTAAACAAAAGTTAACAAGTTGCATGTGATTTGCATGTCATCATGAATTGCATGTCATCATAAGATCCTCATTAAAACACAAAGAAGAGTCAATTAAAAAATCACTTCCGAGAATACAGGTTGGAGATCTGAGACAGTGAGAGGAAGTCAATGAAGTCCAGTGAAAAAATTAGTTTGTAGGAATCGAGCGTATAGAGAAGAAGTTTCAAACATAGGTTCTTTGAATAAATCTGTGGGTTTTAGGAGAGAAATCATGGACATTCACGGGATGCAGTGAGAAAAAGCACGGATTCCCACAAGCATACAGTGTATAGGGTCACGAACCTGTGAGGAAAAATTGTTGAAGATCAGGGATCTAAAACTCAGGTTAGCTACATGATTGAATGTATGTCTTCTTGTGTATTTTAGGGTGAGTATCCTGAAGAAATCAGGAACATGTATGTCTAAGTGATTCATAAGCATTTGATGTGGAGAACTCTCTTGTGAATCACGGTATGAGGTATGTGTGGTTGTAGTATTGATGAGATATTGATATCAGTAATAGCAAAAAAAGTATCATAAATCGAAGCAACAACAAGTTATTAATTACAACGACAAAGGTACTGATGGATTGGTCTACATTTATATTTCAAGGCGGTTGGACGCAACAAGGAAAGGGGGTTGTATCTGGGTAAATTAGGGAGTCAGATTTTCCTTCAAATTAAAGCCTGTAAATAGGGGGTTGAAGCATCCTTCCATTTGTAGATGGAGAAATAGGAAGTTGTTGCTTCCAATGAATGTACTCTTTCATAAATAAGAAAAACATTCTGTTGTTTTCTTGCGCATTGGGTTTCCACGTAAAATTCTAGTGTAGTGTGTTTATGTGATGTCTATGCATTGAATTATGTTGTTTTGAAGGCTAATGTTATTTATTAGAGGTTTTGTATTGTGATTAAAAGTACTA
>JZKD02S0229571.1:252742-293724 GCA_000966675.3 Picea glauca
CATGTATGTGAAGGACATAAGACTCAATGCCCTGCTTTTCTGTGCAAGTTTATCTTAGTAGTGTTAACCTCACTTGCCGGCACCTTGGGGGAGTCATCCCCAAAATCGCCTCGACTTAAGGGAAATTAACTTGTGGTGATCCTAATGCTTATGAGTTGATCATATCTTAGATAGTTCTTCACTTACAAGTTTATTTCTTTCGTAATATTTCATATGCTTTTACATCTCATGGTATATAGTTAGATAGCTTGGATGTGATTCAAATGTTTTAGATCTTTTGCTTCTAAGTTATTTAGCTAATCTTTAGATGCATATGAAGTGAAAATATCCTAGAAATCTCTCATTAGCTAAGTTTCATTGATCTTCTAAAGCTCTTTCACTTTCAAATAACTTAGCATAGCTTATATGTGGTGATGATTAATCTTTTGAGCACATTTTGAAGTATCTTAAGCTCACAGCCTAGTCACCTAAAGCTCACGGCCCACTACACATTAAATGTTCATGGCCTAGTACATATTTGAGACATTTTTTAATTGTTATGAGCACACGTCTCACACACACTCATTGAAGCTCACGGCCTAAGTGTTCATTTCAAGCATATCACATACTTTATATTATGGTTTGATGCTTCACATGTTAAAGGCATAATTGCTCACGGCCCTCTTATGGTTTACACACAACACTTGGCATTCACATGTGAGATAATGTTCATGGTTTAGATGTTGATGGTTTGACACTAATTGCTCACAGCCTCATTTATTTCTTAAGCTCTCACAACTCTAAACATATTTCAAGCACATTTCATTAATCATCTATCACATGCTTATGGTCTAAAACTTTTACGTGCTTAAGATTTATCTTTCTTTTCAATTGCTAGTATCATTACATGGTTCATGGTTCATGGTTTATGACATAATATCTTACGAAGTTCCTTTCATGTAATGATGTTTTAAATGGTTTAACATTGTGCTATCATTTACATTTATCTTTACATGTTGATGGTGGTATAATCACTCTTCTAAAGCACTCGTTTTACATACATTTTGCTCACGGCCATATGCTAAAAACTCACTTTAAAAGGGTCTAAAATTTGCTAAAATACACCCAACACACCTTAAAGACCCACTTGAGGGACCTAATAACACTTAGCAACATTTTAGGGGTCTTAATCATCTCCTTCCACCAACTAAAATGGGTAAGAGGGACAGTCTGGCGGTAGTGGCGGGGGACCGTCCCGTGGTTTCGTTGGGGATATCCCGTGACAGAACTACCTCTTACTAGGTGCGGGCTGACCTTGGAAGCTAGGGTAGGGACTCGTAGCCCTACTATCTTGAGCACCGGACAGTTATTTGGTGGAGGCAGAAGTTTGGGTCACACATCTAGCTTAGGGGGTGGGAAATTAAAATTCTTAAGAAAGAACACTTAGTTGCATAGATCACTTGTGTATGTTTGGGGGGAAGTAGATGTATTGATAGGCAAACATAAATTGTGATTGTTTCATTGCTATATCTATCTACTTGCAACTACATGTTTTTATCTTTCATGCTGGTGTGAATATTTGATTATCATCTTGAATATCTTGTTGATAAATTTATCTTTGTGGTGTGGATCAAGTAAGTGATTGAGTATCCCACTTGGGGAGGCATCACTTTCTTTGATCCTTGAGTGCTTTGTGTGGTTGTAGCCAGTGAAGGCAGTCCAATAGAGTAAGTGTTATTGGGGCATGCTTGGCAAACTTTGAACACTTACATTTGTGTATCTTGTATTTGATTTGTACATCTTTGGTATATCTTGTAATTGTTGTAAACTTTGTAACACTTTGTAATTATTTGTAAGTTAAAGTAATCTTTTTATGGGGTAGTTTAATTTATTTAATTGTAAGACTTTTGTAACGAACCACCCTCAAACATAGTTGACCCCATAGCCCAACATTAGGCACTAGTCTTTAGTTGACTTAGGGAAAGGGTTGACTCTCATTTAGACTTAGAATTGCACTTGCATTGCTGCTTGTCATCATAGGCTAGTTTTCCCTTTGGCCTATGACAAAATAAAACTAACTCCTAGAACACTTAACATAAAATTAACTTAGCAACTTAGGGACAACCCCCCTTGGCTTCCCTAGGAGTAAGCCTAGAAGGAAGAGGTTCCAGTCAAGGTNGTTCATAAAATAAATCTAATGTATGTTGACAATGCTAAGATAGTTCTTGCCTGAGCAGTAAGCCAGCAGCCTGTCTAGTCTCTTCATGTATGTGAAGGACATAAGACTCAATGCCCTGCTTTTATGTGCAAGTTTATCTTAGTAGTGTTAACCTCACTTGCCGACACCTTGGGGGAGTCATCCCCAAAATCGCCTCGGCTTAAGGGAAATTAACTTGTGGTGATCCTAATGCTTATGAGTTGATCATATCATAGATAGTTCTTCACGTACAAGTTTATTTCTTTTGTAATATTTCATATGCTTTTACATCTCATGGTATATAGTTATATAGCTTGGATGTGATTCAAATGTTTTAGATCTTTTGCTTCTAAGTTATTTATCTAATCTTTAGATGCATATGAAGTGAAAATATCCTAGAAATCTCTCATTAGCTAAGTTTCATTGATCTTCTAAAGCTCTTTCACTTTCAAATAACTTAGCATAGCTTATATGTGGTGATAATTAATCTTTTGAGCACATTTTGAAGTATCTTAAGCTCACGGCCTAGTCACCTAAAGCTCACGACCCATTACACATTAAATGTTCACGGCCTAGTACATATTTGAGGCATTTTTTAATTGTTATGAGAACACGTCTCACACACACTCATTGAAGCTCACAGCCTAAGTGTTCATTTCAAGCATATCACATACTTTATCTTATGGTTTGATGCTTCACATGTTAAAGGCATAATTGCTCACGGCCCTCTTATGGTTTACACACAACACTTGGCATACACATGTGATATAATGTTCATGGTTTAGATGTTGATGGTTTGACACTAATTTCTCATGGCCTCATTTATTTCTTAAGCTCTCACAACTCTAAACATATTTCAAGCACATTTCATTAATCATCTATCACATGCTTATGGTCTAAAACTTTTAAGTGCTTAAGCTTTATCTTTCTTTTCAATTGCCAGTATCATTACATGGTTCATGTTTCATGGTTTATGACATAATATCTTACGAAGTTCCTTTCATGTGATGATGTTTTAAATGGTTTAACATTGTTCTATCATTTCCATTTATCTTTACATGTTGATGGTGGTATAATCACTCTTCTAAAGCACTCGTTTTACATACATTTTGCTCACGGACATACGCTAAAAACTCACTTTAAAAGGGTCTAAAATTTGCTAAAATACACCCAACACACCATAAAGACCCACCTGAGGGTCCTAATAACACTTAGCAACATTTTAGGGGTCTTAATCATCTCCTTCCACCATCTAAAATGGGTAAGAGGGACAGTCCGGTGGTAGTGGCGGGGGACCGTCCCGTGGTTTCGTTGGGGAGATCTCGTGACATAACTACCTCTTACTAGGTGCAGGCTGACCTTGGAAGCTAGGGTAGGGACTTGTAGCCCTACTATCTTGAGCACCGAGCAGTTATTTGGTGGAGGTGGAAGTTTGGGGCACACATCTAGCTTAGGGGGTGGGAAATTAAAATTCTTAAGAAAGAACACTTAGTTGCATAGATCACTTGTGTATGTTTGGGGGGAAGTAGATGTATTGATAGGCAAACATAACTTGTGATTGTTTCATTGCTATATCTATCTACTTGCAACTACATGTTTTTATCTTTCATGTTGGTGTGAATATTTGATTATCATCTTGAATATCTTGTTGATAAATTTATCTTTGTGGTGTGGATCAAGTAAGTGATTGAGTATCCCACTTGGGGAGGCATCACTTGCTTTGATCCTTGAGTGCTTTGTGTGGTTGTAGCCAATGAAGGAAGTCCAATAGAGTAAGTGCTATTGGGGCATGCTTGGCAAACTTTGAACACTTACATTTGTGTATCTTATATTTGATTTGTACATCTTTGGTATATCTTGTAATTGTTGTAAACTTTGTAACACTTTGTAATTATTTGTAAGTTAAAGTAATCTTCTTTTGGGGTAGTTTACTTGATTTAATTGTAAGAATTTTGTAATGAACCACCCTCAAACATAGTTGACCCCATAGCCCAACATTAGGCACTAGTCTTTAGTTGACTTAGGGAAAGGGTTGACTCTCATTTAGACGTAGAATTGCAATTGCATTGCTGCTTGTCATCATAGGCTAGTTTTTCCTTTGGCCTATACAAAATAAAAATAAATCCTAGAACACTTAACATAAAATTAAATTAGCAACTTAGGGACAACCCCCCTTGGCTTCCCTAGGAGTAAGCCTAGAAGGAAGAGGTTCCAGTCAAGGTGACAGTGTGGGCTTGGAACCTAGACATTGTGTCTCCGAGGGCACACTAAGTGAGCAGGACTTAGCTCACGTTAGCAAGTGTGCATTAGGACGGCAACATGGCCCTTTCGGCAACACCTGCGAAGAAAATGAAGTCTCACATGAGATAGAGGCAGGTGTGGTTGCAGAACTCAGGTGTCTGCAACCTTAGCTGGGACACAGATATGTTATTGTAATACTTTAACAAAGCACTTAGCACCGACATTTCATCAACATTTAACCACTATCTACTCCGTAGATAAAACAGAGCATCGTATCATTCATTCATATCTAATGTATCAAAGCACTTATCACAGAGAGGTAGATTTGATCCAGTATATTCAAGCACTAAGCACATTCACATAGGTCAGATCTAACATCCATTTACATCGTTAGCACAAAGCATAATCAGATCTATCCATCTATGTCAAAGCACTTAGCAAGTAAAGACATAAACACATTAACACATCACACAAAGCATAACAACACAACATGTACGTGGTTCACCCACACTCTAGGGCTACGTCCACCAACTCTTCTTCTTTATTATCTTCGATCAAGATTCTTACAAGAACATAGCATCAAAATCCTACTCCACAGAATATAGGATATCTGTGCACACTCCGCCAGATCCTCCTTCTTCGGGCTAGGGTATATCACCAAGCCTTCTTACAATTACTTGCACATAGCTCTGCAAGTCTCACACAGTATGCACATAGAACTTACAATCCTTTGATCACATAGATCAATCATTAGCACTTAGCCCAATATCACACAGATATGCATATATATATGCCTCTCCTTACATTGCCTAGACATCTATTTATACTTTACAAAATAGACCTAAACATGGGTAAACCCATGGGCTGACATCCCCATACCCGTTACATAATCCCAAATCCCAAAATGGACCCAAAAAGGGGCCAAGATCCCATGATCTCTGCTTCTTCTTGCGCTACTACTTCGACAGGCTATCAAAGTCCCAAAATAGGTCAAACTTGAACAAGGATCTCCCAAAACTTGGTCAAGGGCCAATAGGCCGCCAACACTCACCTGTGACTCATCCCAAGTCACTCTAATCTAGGTAGTTCTTCTTCACAATCCTCGAGATTGGATCGAGCTTCTATGACTTTTTGTTGTGCCACAACCTCCTGTTCAACAAACTCTTGGATGACTATGTCGTTGACAGGTCCGTCCAGGCATTGTTCAGCTACAGTGACAACCTGCTTGAGTTCTGCTCCTCGACCTTCAAACTCTATGAACAATTGGTAAGCCTTATCTTGTATAGGTTGGATCCACTGAGTTACTTCCATAACTCTTCTCTAGATAGTGTGGATCTGTTGTTGGGCGGTGCGTTTCTCTTGGGATTTCTTCATTCTTTCTACAACTGACAGGGGATTCAACTACACCTGTATTGTCTCTTCTTGCTACTTTTCTTCCTGGAGCTGTGACTCCAGTGCCTGCAATTCTGGGTTCTTAGTGAGTTGCTCATATGTTTGGGCACTACAATTACTCAGCTTCTTGCAGTCCATGGAAAGGGCCTTTATCCTTTCAACTGTGCTCCAGGTGGTTGCTTCTCTTTGATCCCTTACATCCTATGGAGTCTCGAGCACTGTGCAGAGCTCTAAGTCTACTATGCATTGTTGTAGCTGTTGGATAGCTTTTGCGAGCTTCTCTACTTTCTTTGTGACTCTGTCCTCTTCCTTTATTTCTAATACTATCACAAAGAGAAGTGTTATGTTGACCACTTTTTTCACTTCGCGTTGCTCTGCGAGCAACTGTTCTTTTTCTTTCCGCATTTGTTCTTTTTCTTCATCGAACTTTTCTTGGAGAGTAATTTTTTCCTGTTCTGCAGCATTGCATTGTTCTACGAGTATGCCTTGCATTTGCTTCAAGGCTTGGGTGGCTTGTTCTGTTTCTTCTTGCGCTCATTGAAAGTGAGCTTCGACTGTATCGGATAGTCTGTGGACTTGGGTTGGCTCATCTCCCAACTCTGGTTCTCCCAATGGCAGGGGCACAGTGGAGACTGTACGGCTGGATTGAATGGCCTGTTGTACCCCTAGGATTTTAAATTGAATTCTATCATACATTTATTCCTGCTTGGCTTCTTGTTTCTCTGTTATTTCTAGTTAAGCATCGTTCAGGGCTACTATTTCCAATCAAGCGTCATTCAGGACAAGCGTCGTTCAGGATAGTCTACATCTTGGTCATGGTGGCTTTCAATTTCTTCCAGGAATAAAGTTTCGAGCGGGAAACCTTCCTCTTATTCAAGGGGTTGACCTCATCTCTGGGCAGTGTTTCTTCGCCTAGATTTTGTTCAGCTTCTTCTTCATCATCACCCCCTCAGTCAGGTGACATTGAAGTAGTATTTCCTAAGGTGTTGCTTAAATTTTGGACCTCCTCAGTCTTCTTGGGTGTATTTTGTTATTTATGAGTGTCCTCTGGGCTATCAAGCTTAGATATCTCTATAAGGTTGGTGGGGATAAGGAGGTCAGCATACCATTCTTTAGTGATATCCTCAAGGTCTTCTTCTGTAAGTTTATAATATGACTGGAGCTTCTCTTTATGTTCATCTGCTCACGCTGTAATGTAGATGAAGTGTCGATCTACGCTGAACTTCATCAGGGGTCAAAACCTTTGTAAGGTGTTTGGAGTCATGTGAGGCTCAGCTTTGATGGCTCTCTTTAGCTGGAGGTAATATGTATGAAACAAAACATTTGTCTACCACTGTTTGTTCATATCACTTGAATACCAAAGAGTAGCGAACTTCACATCAAGTAGTTCGAATGACTCTATGTCTGGGAAGATCATACCTCCTGGCATATCCCAGGAAAGAAATCCAATGAGGATCAAGAGCCAGCTGAAATGAAATTCATAACTCTGATCTTGTGATTTTCGACAGTCTAGTTCCAACTAGTTAACTAGGTACTTCACCCAGTTCATCTGTAGGCCTTCCGTGCACTTTCCTATGAGGTCAATGACAAGGCCAGTGACCTGCATAGGCTGGTTCTTCCTTACTAACTTTCCAGCTATTAGTTGACATGGTAGGCGCACTGCGCCACTCTGGATGGAATATACCTTGTAGCCTCTTGTTCCCTTCTCAACATCGCCATATGTATCTATGATATTTTGTGCTAGCGCATGATCTGTGGCCTTTCCTAGGTAGAATTCCTATGGGTCGGGTCCCTGCATACTCATTTCTTATTGGTTGTGGAGCCTGATTATCTTCCTGATTCAGAGGTATTTTAATTTCAGCCGTGTCTATACCCCATGAAGTATTTACACCCCAGAAGTATGTACACTCTTCCACGCGGGGGAGTGCAGAGGGGGGGTACCCCCTTTACGGGGTCTGAGGGGGCTATCCCCCCAGCTAGGAGGTATGGGGGAAAACGGTCCCCTAGTGGGAGTTCGGGGGTGAAGCCCCCGAAGGAAGAATTTCCTTGTAAATGTATATTGTAATTTCATTGTAAATCTGGACCATTCATTATAAGGTCGCAGATCTAACGATAGAGATTATGTTAGGGTTTTTTGCCCTAGAAGGAAACCCTCTTTTATGAGGGAAATGTATTGCAGCTATGGTTGATGGCGAATATTGTATTCTGAGATAATATACTGTGAGAGAAAGAAGAGGAAGTTACAACGGGTTTTGTTGTAGGTTGTATCGCTTCATTTGCTAGATAATAATAAAGGAAGGACTTGACAATTTCTCTAGTGGATGTATCCCACACTAGGTGAACCACGTAAATATGTGTCTCTATTGTATTGTGTATCTTCTATGTTTTGTTTCCACATTTGTTTTATTTTATTGCTCTGCAGTCCTGTTTTTCTAACATTTATGTGATCTTATGGATCAACGTTGGGTCAACTGTAATAAAATGGCGTATCCATAAGTAGCCACCATGGTAACATGATAGTAGCATATTAACACATGTGTTGAATTCCTGGTGTCTTATGAAGTGTGGGATGTTCATGACATTCAGCAGGGTGGACTACACGAGGTTCATCGTCCATGGCTGGGGAATTATCTTTGAATTCTTCCCCTTCGTTCTGGTTAGGTACTTGTACGGGGTGAGCATACCATATATCTTGTGATATCTAAGGTTGAAGTCACTGAACTTCAATGATGTGATCTTATCCTTCTCTACTCGAACTATGTGTATCCCCTTCAGGAGGTACATAGTGACCATGGTGTACTTGAAATGTCTTAGCACACTATCAAGATTCATCGTGCCAGCCAGAGGCGGGATGTAATTGGGAAATATGGTTGGAATCAGCTTCACATTTGCTAGGTAGTCTTTTTGCTTGGTTCTTTTTTTTGCTGAGATTCGGGATGATGTGGCTCCACGAGCAATAGATGGAGAGGCTTTCATTCCTCTCATCGATGACGCTTGTATACCTGTAGACATCAACATTACTCATTCAGTCATGAGGTCGATGAGAACTTCTTCGACAACTTTCTTTGTAGTGCTCAACTCGTCCAACATACATGCTTGGGGTTGGAAAATAGGAGTATCTTAGACACTGCAATGGGATAGAGGACAATAGCGCAATGATCATTGCGTAAAATCAATAGGTCTACGGGCTCAAATTCACGGTTAGCAAAAGTGTTCTTGGTGCATGGCGCGATGGTATAAATAGTTAACTTGGAAATGGATCTCTTGCAATGGGTGAGAAGCCTTCATTAAATATGTTTTGTCCATTATGGCATGGTCCAACGGTCTGGTGGCGAACCATAAATGTCTTTCTACCCATTCGAAGGGTCGGCCTAATGATTATATTGTTACTTTCTCTTTACCTAGAATAGGTACTTCAATATTCTGTGGGTCTTCTAGTGTTCTTGCAACTTCGACATACGGGTATCTAGTGTTAAATAGCTTTGATATATTCTTTTTTTCTTCAATCAAGTGTGCGATCCTTCTAGTCATGAAATCCTTTAACTCTTTCTTCTTCTACTCTAAAACTTCTTCTTCTTCCTTCCTTCTAGCCTGATCTCTTTCAATCCAAGGTTTTCCTAGTAACATGGTAAATGGGACGTTATTCTCAATAAATTTAACAATATCAAAATCCTCCTTTGTCGAAGTCCCATTGGCATTTATAGGTATCTAGGTGAGCTTTCCACATAGGTTTATCAGCTTTCCTTTGAATAGTCCTATTCCTCCTAATGAAGGAATCATAGCAGGCCTTCCTATAGCTTCCCAAGTTCTTTTTGTCATGATATTCAATTATGTTTCCTCATATAGAATACAGGCAATGTCGAAGTCTCCTATTCTTGCTTCTATGCATGCTTTTTCTTTGAAGATCTCTGATAAGTTGACATGTCAGTGGTCATTCAGGGTGTCTTTTATCTATAGCAATACTTTCTCTGATTCTTTCTAGGGTTCTACCATAATCATAGTTTCTATATCTTCCTTAGGGTTTTCTTGTCTCATGTTCATTCCTTCAAGCTTAAAAATAATTCTAGGGAAATCCAATACTTCATGGTCCATAGCTTTGCAACAAAGACAACTAGGTATTCTCCCAGGAAATTCTTTAGCAAGATGTCCCGGTTTTCTGCAACTGTAACAGAGGGTTAATCATCTCTTTCTTTTAAATGATCCCCAGCCTTTCCTATACTGTGCGCTAGGATCATGGTAGATAACCTACAAACATTTCTTTCTAGGATCCTGCATCCACTTGTTAGTCCAAACATTCTTTCTATGGATAGGTATAACATATATTTCACTATTCTTATCAGATCTACGCAAGTCAAACCTTCTTTCATCTATTAGTGCCCTAATTTTCAAGCTAGGACAGACTCTATCAAACATACCTAGATCCATACTGTTGAAACAAAAATTTCCACTTATTTTACTTCTACACAGCACAAAGCTTTCAGATATAGAACTTTTCACTATTCTTACCTTTATTAGAGCACAAAGTGTTCAGATCTTACCTCTTTTCTTCAGATCAGACTTCTTTTCTTTAGCACAGAACTTCAAAAACTAGGGCAATAGATCTATGCACAGAGATTTCACAATTTTATATTGTATCTTTGAACAAAGCTTCTTCTTTCTTAGTTCCCAGTAATCACAGTTTTAGGTCGGATCTTTCCACAAAGCTTCTTCTTCCTCAGTTCCTAGAAATCATAGTTTTAGGTTGGATATTTGCACAAAGCTTATTCTTCCTCAGTTCCCAACAATCACAGTTTCAGGTCCCGACAACGCAACCATTTGTTGGCATAGGGGTAGACCCAGGGTTCAACGCTACAACAACGCACCAAAAAAACCCTAACTATCAGCCCTTTCGGCAACATCTGTGAACCAGATGAAGTCTCACCCGAGGTAGAGGCAGGGGTGGTTGCAAGACTCAGGTGTCTGCAACCTTATCTCGGACACATATATGTGATTGTAATACTTCAACAGAGCACTTAGCACCGACAGTTCATCAACATTTAACCACTATCTACTACGCAGATAAAACAAAGCATCACATCATTCATTCAGATCTTATGTATCTAAGCACTTATCATAGAGAGGTATATTAGATCTAGCAGATTCAAGAACTAAGCACATTCACCTAGGTCAGATCTAACATCCATATAAATCCTTAGCACAAAGCATAAATAGATCTATCTATCTATATCAAAGCACTTAGCAAGTAAATACATAAACACATAAACATATCACACAAAGCATAGCAAGACAACATGTACGTGGTTCACCCCCACCCTGGGGCTACGTCCACCAACTCTTTTTCTTTATTATCTTTGGTCAAGCTTCTTACAGGCACATAGCATAAAAATCCTACTCCGCAGAAGACAGGTGATCTGTGCGCACTTCTCCAGATCCTCCTTCTTTGGGCTAGGGTACATCACCAAGCCTTCTTACAATTACTTGCATGTATCTCTGCAAGTCTCACACAGTATGCATAGATCACTTACAATCCTTTGATCACATAGATCAATCACTAGCACTTAGCCCAATATCACACATATATGAATATATATATATGCCTCTCCTTACATTTCCTAGACATCTATTTATACTTTAAAAAATAGGCCTAAACATGGGTAAACCCATGGGACGACATACCCATACCCGTTACATAATCCCAAATCCCAAAAAGGGGTTGATATCCTATGATATCTGCTTCATCTTGCACTTCGCCTTCGACATGATGTCGAAGTCCCAAAATAGGTCAAACTTGACCAAGGATCTCCCAAAACTTGGTCAAGGGCCAACACTTCTTCTTGATGTGTCTGTCATGGTAGGCCTTTTCTCTTTCCTTTTGTACCTGCTGATGGAATCCTGCAATAAATTGGTCTTCTTCTAGTTCGACCAACTGGACGAGCCTCTCTTGAATAATGCCAATGTCATCCAAATCTGTAAAGGTGGTGATTCTTAAGCTTGGGACCAAAACTGATCTCTATTTGTATGCTTAGTGCTTGAATCTATTGGATTTGTGTGAATACTGTGTTGATTTGTTGTTAGGGTTTAGTTGCGCTGTGAACTAAAGATGAATACTAATGAACTGTAATAACTAAGTGCTATGTTAAGGTGTTACAATCATATATCTATGTCCTAGATAAGGTTGCAGACACTGGATTCCTACAACCACCCCTACTTCTACCTCAGGTGAGACTTCATCGGCTTCATAGGTGTCCTCGAAAGGGCCGGTAGTTAGGATTTTGTTGGTGCGCTATTGTAGCATTGAACCCTAGGTCTGCCCCTGTACCAACAAATAGTTTTGTTACCGAGACCTGAAACTGTGATTTTTGAGAATTGAGGAAGAAGAATCTATGTGTGAAGATCTGACCTAAAACTATGATTGTTGGGAACTGAGGAAGAAGAATCTCGGTGTGAATATCTGAACTAAAATTGTGATTTCTAGGAACTGAGGAAGAAGTAGCTCTGTGCGTAGATCTTTTGCTTGACTTGCGAAGCTCTGTGCTAAGGAAGGAGGCACATCTGAAGAAAGGAGGTAAGATCTAAATTCTTTGTGCTCTGATAGAGGTAAGAATAGTGAAAAGTTTTAGATTTGGAAGCTTTGTGCTCTGTCGAAAGTAAGATAAGTGGAAATTTTTGTTTCAAGAATATGGATCTAGGTATTTTTGATAAATTGTGTCCTAGCCTAAAAACTAGGGTGAAGCTAGAAGAAAGAAGATTTGATATGAGTAGATCTGATAAGAATAGTGAAAGATATGTTATTCCTATGCATAGAAAGAATGTTTGGACTTATAAATGGATGCAGGATCCTAGATAAAATCTTTTGTAGGTTGGCTACCATGATCCTAGTGCACAGTACAGGAAAGGATGGGGATCATTTAAGAGAAAGAGAGGATTAACTCTTTGTTATAGTTGAAGAAGACCAGGACATCTTGCTAAGGAATGCCCTGGTAGAAGACCCAGTTGTCTTTGTTGTAAATCTGTGGATCATGAATTTTTAGATTGCCCTAGAATGATTGCTAAACCTGAAAGAATGAATATGAGACAAGAAGACCATGAGAAAGGTCAAGACACTAAGACCATGGCAGAATCCTAGAAAGAATCAGAAACTGTATTGCTACAAATGAAAGAAAGCCTGAATGACCATCGAAATATCAACTTATCAGAGATCTTCAAAGAAAAAGAGTACATAGAAGCAAGAATAGGAGACTTCAACATTGACTGTGTTCTATACGAAGAAACAAAGGTGAAGATGATGACAGAAAGAACTTGGGAAACTTTAGGAAAGCCTGCTATGATTCCTTCATTAGGGGGAATAGGATTATTTAGAGGAAAGTTGATAACCCTATGTGGAATACTTACCTAGATATATATGAGTGCTCATGGAACTTCGACATAAGAAGATTTTGAGGTTGTTAAATTTATTGAGAACACCACCCCATTTTCTATATTACTAGGAAAACCTTGGATTGAAAGGGATCAGGCCAGAAGGAAAGAATAAAAAGTCTTAGAGCAGAAGAAGCAAGAATTAAAATATTTAATGACTAGGAGGATCACACACTTGATTGAAGAACATGGATGTCAAAGTTCAAATAACACAAGAAGACTCATAGAAGACTGAATCACCTACCCCTGATAAAGAAGAAGTATTTCCCCTGAATCCTAGGAAAGAATCTCAATATCGCGAAGTTACTATGCCAAGAAGAGATAAGAATCAGAATGGAAAGAAGAATACTGAGATGAAGCTCACTGGAAATAAGGTTATAAAATTAAGTAAGAAGAGATCAAAGATCGAAAAGTTACAAAAGGTTCCAAAGGGAACTTTGCAGAAGGAAAATTTGCAAAACTGGAACATCGCCAAGATGGCAGAACAACGCCACATGGCACTTTTCCATGGCGAAGAAATATAGCCATTGGAAACTGTTGGCATAGGGGCAGACCCAGGGTTTAACGCTACAACAATGCAAGAACAAATCCCTAACTACCGGCCCTTTCGACAACACCTGTGAAGCAGATGAAGTCTCACCCGAGGTAGAGGCACGGGTGGTTGCAAGACTCAGGTGTTTGCAACCTTAGTTGGGACACAAATATATGATTGTACTACTTAATAAAGTACTTAGCACCATTAGTTCTATAATATCTAATCATTAATCACTTCGCTGATAAAACGAGGCTTCACAACATTCACACTAATCTACAGTATTTAAGCACTTAGCATGTAAATGGATCAAATTGAGCATATCAAGCACTAAGCATGACTATCTTGATCATATATAACATTCTCACATATCATAAACACAAAGAAGAAGTAGATCTATCTAAACATATCAAATTTCTTATCAAATAACATGTGAACGCATCAATACAAAGCACAAAGCACATAACACAATGTTTACGTGGTTCACCCCACCCTGGGGCTACATCCACCAACTCTTCTTCTTTATTGTCTTCAATCAATCGGTCACAAGCAAAAAGACTTCAAAACCCTTACTCCAAATAGGACAGAAGATCTGGGCAGCTTGCTAGATCCTTCTTCCTTGTGTTACAACACTAAGGCATCTATAGTCTCACAGAAGGACTTGCAATCAGCTCTACAAATCTTACATAGAATGCACAAAGCCATGATCACACAGATCCAACTCTTGGAACTTAGCCTACATCACATAGATATATTATTCGACTACTTCTTACATTGCCTATCCTTCTATTTATATATACAAAATAGGCCTAAACATGGATAAACCTATGGGTTGACATCCCATTCCCATTACATATTCCCCAAAACCCAAAAAAGGATCCAAAATTGGGTCGAGATCCCGCGATCTTTGCTTCATCCTGCACTCCTCTTTCAAGAGGCTGTCAAAGTCCCAAAATAGGTCAACATGACCAAGAAACTCCCAAAACTTGGTCATGGGCCAACAGGCCCCCAACACTAACCTATG
The DNA here is from genome assembly GCA_000966675.3 of Picea glauca. NCBI lineage: Eukaryota > Viridiplantae > Streptophyta > Pinopsida > Pinales > Pinaceae > Picea > Picea glauca. The sequence continues at coordinate 267,524 of JZKD02S0229571.1, forward strand.
ACTCGTACCAAGTCACTCTAGTCTGAGCAATATTGCCTCGAACACCTTGATCTTGGCTCGAGCTGCTTCGACTTGCTTCTTTTCTATGGCCTCTTGTTCGGTGAACTCCTGGATTACTGTGTCATTCAATTCCCCTTGTAGGCATTGTTCTGTTGTGATGACAAATTTTTCTAGCTCTGCTCCTTGGCTCTTGACCTCTGTAAACAACAAGCATGCCTTATCTTGTACTAGTTGGAGCCGTTGAGTTATTTCCAACACTTTTCTTTGGATCATATGGATCTGTTGCTGGGTTGTGCATTGTTCGTGAGACCTATTTATTATTTCTACGGCTGATAGGGCCTTCAGATGTGCTTGAAGTGTGTTTGTGTGTTGCTTCGCATCCTAGAGCTACGACTCCAATGCCTATAACTCAGGGTTCTCAGTAATTTTTTCATAGGTATGAGCACTACGGTTACTCAACTTCTTTCACTCCAAGGCAAGAGATTTTAATCTGTCAACTGCACTGTGGGAAATTGCTTCCCTTAGGTCTCTTACATATTGACGGGTCTCGGCCACAGTGCAGAGATCCAAGTCTGCTATGCATTGTTGGAGCTGTTGGATTACCTATTCAAGTTGTGCCACCTTCTGTGGAGCTTGCTCTTCGGTCATTAATTCGAAAATTGTCACAAAGTGAAGTGCTATGTTGACCATTTCCTTAACTTTGAGTTTCTTGGCAAGCAATTGTTCCTTGCTTTGTTGTAACTATGCTTTTTCTTCATCCCATTTCTCTTGTAGAGCAAGATTTTTCCATTCTGCAGTACTGCATTGCTCCTCAAGGTCTTTCTATACTATCACTAAAGCCTGGGTGTCTTGTGTTGTCTCTTCCTGAGCTCGTCAAAGGCGAGCTTCAACTATATCAACAATCAAGTGTAGTTGAGCTGGCTCATCACCTAGTTCCAGTGTTTCCAATCACAGAGGCTCAGTGGAAACTGCACGGTTGGACTGTACTGCATGCTACACTCCTTGAAGTTCAACCTTTATCTGATTGAACAACTCCTCATGCTTAGCTTCTTTCTTCTCTGTTATCTCCAACAAAGCATCATTCAGTGCTATGATGATGAATTCGAAGTCCTTTGAGGTGAGGGTGGTCTCAAATTTGGTCTTGGTTGCTTTTTATTTTGTCCTTGAGGAGGTTTTCGGAGGGGAAACCTTCCTTTTCTTCGAGGGATCCTCCTCATCTCTAGGCAGTGTAACCTCACCTTTCTTCTATTCCACTTCTGCACCATCTATCTCTCCACCAGCTCCTCCTTGTTCTGCTGAGATGGAAGCAGTCTTCACGGATGCGCTGTCTAAATCCTGGACCTCTTTGGTCTTCTTTATCTTTCTAGGTCCATGTGTATCATGCATTGCTTCTGGACTGTCAATATCAGATATCTCCTTGGGGTCTATTGGGATGAGGAGGTCCGCCGACCATTACTTGGTGATTTCCTCCAAATCCTCCTCTGTGAACTTGTAGTATGACTGCAACTATTGTTTATTCTCATCAGTGCGTGCTATGATATAGATGAAATGGAGGTTTGTGATGAATTTCATCAAGGGCCTAAACCTGTGGAGAGTGTTCGAGGTTATACAAGGCTCAGAATAGATAGATTTCTTCAGTTGGTTGTAATATGTGTGGAACACGTCATTTGACTACCACTGTTTATTCATGTTGTTTGAGTACCACAGTGTACTGAACATCATGGCCAAAGGTCCAAATGGCTCGACGTCCGGGAAGGTTGCACCTTCCGGCATCTCCTATGCGATGAAAGCGACCAGTATGAGAAGCCAGCTGAAGTGGAACTCATATCCTTGATATTGTTCTTCCCTGTAGTCATATTCCATCTGGTTTACTAGGTACTGCGCCCAATTCATCTGAAGTCCTTCTGTGCACTTCCCTACAAGGTAGACTATGAACCCCATGACTTGGGTGTGTTGATTCTTTCGCAACAACTTTCCTGCACTCAATTGGAAGGCAAGGTGAATTGCACTGCTTTGGATAGAAGTTTCCTTGTATCCTCGCGTGCCCTTCTCGACATCTTCATGAGTGTCCTTTATCTTATGGGCGAGAGCAAGATCAATAGTCTTTTTGGGGTATAACTCGTGTGTGTCAGGGCCTTGCATGCTTATCCCTGTGATCTGATTGATCAACATCGGATCCACTGTGATGTGATGGTTCAACCACTAACATCTGCCATGGTAGCAGGACAACAACAACTTGACACATGTATTCACTTCTTGATGCCTTTCGAATTGTGGTATCTTCATGATGTTGAGAAGTGTGGACTGCGCGAGGTTACGAGTCCGTGATTGAGGAATTACCTTTGAACTATTTCCTTTTGTTTTGGGGAGATACTTATGCAGGGCAAGCATGATATAAACCTTCCTGTCGTCGAGGTTGAAGTCACTAAACATCAGAACTGCGATCTTATCTTGGTCTATGCGGACTACGTGTATCCCTTTTGGGAGGTATGCAATGACCAAGGCGTACTCAAATTCTTTGGGCACACTGTCACAATTTATTATGCTGCTCAGAGGGGGTAGATAGGTGGGTAGTATACTTGGGATTAAATTAGCATTTTCAATATCATCCCTATGCTTAGTTCTCTTTTCATCTACTGGTTAGGATGGACCGGATCGAGCATTGGATGAAGAGGTCAGTAGTCCTCTCATCGAAAATGCTTGTACACCTGTAGACACTCCTCTCTTCGACTTGACTCTTTCAGTCATTAAGTTGAGGAGAACTTTTTTTACTTATTCTTCAACTGTGGTGAGCACGTCTGACATACACGCCCGGGATTAAAATTCTTAGTTAGCAAAAGTGTTCTCTGTGCATGGCATGACACGATAAGTAGGAAACTTGGCAATAGTTTTCTTTTAATGGGTATGAAGCCTCACTAACTCTTGTTCTATCTGTTACGGTGCAGTCGAATGGTCTAGTGTCGAGCTATAAATTCTTTCCAACCCATTCGGAGCGGGATTCAAATGGATATATCGGTCTCAATGGCTCTATTTCTTCTCCCTAGCGAAGTACCATGTGTCATTGTTATCATATCTCGGGGAAGCTCCAATTATCCAAATTTTTTGTCTACAAAGTTCCCTCTGGAATATTCTGTAACTTTTCAATCTTATACCTCTTTTTACTTAGCTTTCTAGCCTTCTTTCCAGTGAGCTTCATCTCTGTAGTTCATTTTCCATTCTAATTCTTATCTTCTTTTAACATAGTCACTATGTGTTGTTGATATTCTTTCCTAGAATTCAGGGGTAATACCTCTTCTTTATCTGGAGTAAGTGCTTCAGTCTTCTATGGGTCTTCTCATGTAGTTGTAGCTTTGACATCAGGGTCTCTAGTGTCAAATAGCTTCGATATGTTCTCTTGTTCTTCAATCAAGTATGCGATCCTTCTAGTCATGAAATCTTTTAACTCTTGTTTCTTCTGCTCCAATACTTCTTCTTCTTTCTTTCGTTTGTCTTGATCTCTTTCAATCCAAGGTTTCCCTAGTAACATGGTAAATGGAGATTTGTCCTCAATAAATTGAATAATCTCAAAATATTCCTTCATCGAAGTTCCATTGATAGTCATAGGTATCTGGGAGAGCCTTTCACACAAGTTTACTAGTTTTCCTATGAATAACCCTATTCCTCCTAGTGAAGGAATCATAGCAGGCCTTCCTATAGCTTCCCAATTTCTCTCAGTCATGAAATTCACCTATGTTTCCTCATCTAGAACACAGTGGATGCCGAAGTCTTCTATTCTAGCTTCAAGGCGTTCCTTATCTTTAAATATCTCTAATAATCTGACATGTCAGTGGTCATTCAACGTTTCTCTCATTTGTAGCAATATTTTCTTTGATTCTTTGAGGGTTTCTGTTATAGCCTTTGGAGTTGCCTTAGGGTTTTTTTGATTTATATTCATTCCTTCAATATTATCAATCATTCCTTCCATAGATTTGCAACAAAGACAACTAGGTATTATCCCATGGCATTCTTTAGTAAGATGTCCTCGTTTTCTGCAACTGTAACAGAGGGTTAATCCTCTCTTTCTTTTAAATGATCCCTAACCTCTTCTGTACTACACACTAGGATCATAGCAGCTAACTTGCAATAAATTCTTTTTGGGATCCCATCCATTCGTTAGTCCAAACATTCTTTATATTCATAGGTATAACATATCTTTCACTATTCTTACCAGATCTATTAATATCAATTCTTCTTTCATCTATCAATGCCTTATTTTTAAAAATAGGACAAATTTTATTAAACATACCTAGATCCATACTCTATAAACAAAAATTTCCACTTATCTTACTTATACAGAGCACAAAGCTTCCAGATCTAAAAATTTTAACTATTATTACCTTTATCAGAGCATAGATCTTGCAGATATTACCTCTTTTATTCTGATTTTCTCACTTTTACCTTTCTTAGAGCACAAAGTCCTCAGATCCTGCTTCTTTTCTTTATATCTGACCTATTTTCTTCAGATCAGAATTCTTTCTTTCAGATCCAACCTCTTTTCTTCAGATCAGGCTTCTTTCTTTTAGATCCAACCTCTTTTCTTTAGATCGGGCTTCCTTCTTTCAGACCCGACCTCTTTTCTTCAGCATAGAGCTTTATAGATCAAGTAGAACACTGCTCGCTAGGGCACAGATCTTCGCACAAGTCTTTCAGGTCAACTTTTTTCACCAAGCTTCTTCTTCCTCAGATCCCAACAATCATAGTTTCAGGTCATGGAAATGAAACCATTTGTTGGCATAGGGGTTGACCCAGGTTTCAACGGTACAACAGTGCACCAAAAAACCCTAACTATTGACCCTTTCGACAACACCTGCGAAGCAGGTGAAGTCTCACCTGAGGTAGAGGTCGAGGTGGTTACAAGACTCAGGTGTCTGCAACCTTAGCTGGGACATCGATCTATGATTGTACTACTTAATAAATCACTTAGCACCATTAGTTCTACAATCTCTAATCATTAATCACTTCCTTGATAAAATAGGCCTTCACAACATTCACACTAATCTACAGTATTTAAGCACTTAGCATGTAAATGGATCAGAATGAGCATATCAAGCACTAAGCATGAATATCTTGATCAGATCTAACATTCTCACATATCATAAGAACAAAGCAGAAGTAGATCTATCTAAACATATCAAAGCTCTTAGAAAATAACATGTGAATGCATCAATACAAAGCACAAAGTATATAACACAGTGTTTACATGGTTCACCCCACCCTGGGGCTACGTCCACCAACTCTTCTTCTTTATTGTCTTTAGTCAATCGTTGACAGCCATAAAGCCTTCAAAACCATTACTCCACATAGGAAATAAGATCTATGTAGCTCGTTGTTTCCTTATTCCTTACATTAAAACACTAAGTCATCTATAGTCCTGCACAAGGACTTGCACTCAGCTCTGCAAGTCTTACACAGAATGCACAAAGCCCTGATCACACAAATCCAACTCTTGGCATGTAGCCTACATCACATAGATATATTATTCTACTACTTATTCCATTGTCCATCCTTCTATTTATACATACAAAATATGCCTAAACATGGGTAAACCCATGGGTTGACATCCCATTCCCATTACATATTCCCAAAAACCCAATAAACGATCCAAAAGTGGGCCAAGATCCTGTGATCTCTACTTCGTCTTGCACCCCTCCTTCAAGAGGCTGTCGAAGTCCCAAAATAGGCCAACATGACCATGAAACTCCCAAAACTTGGTCAAGGGAAAACAAACCCCCAAAACTCACATGTGACTTGTCCCAAGTCACTCTAGTCTAAGCAATTCTACCTCAAACGCCTTGAGCTTGGCTCAAGATGATTCGAATTGATGCTTTTCTATGGCCTCTTGTTTGTTGAACTCCTGGATTACTGTGTCATTCACTTTCCCTTCTAGGAATTTTTTGTTGTGATGACAACCTGTTCTAGCTCTTCTCCTTGGCTCTTGACCTCTGTAAACAACAGGCATGCCTTATCTTGTACTAGTTGGAGCCATTGAGTTATTTCCATCACTTTGATTTGGATCATATGGATCTATTGTTGGGTTGTCCATTTCTCATGAGACCTCTTCACTCTGTCTACGGTTGATAGGGCCTTCATCTGTGCCTAAAGTGTGTTTGCGTGCTGCTTCGCTTCCTAGAGTTGTGACTCTAGCGCCTGTAACTCAAGGTTCTCAGTGAGGTTTTCATAGGTTTGAGAACTGCGGTTACTCAACTGCTTGCACTCCAAGGAAAGAGATTTTAATCTGTCAACTGCATTGTAGGCAGTTTCTTCCCTTAGGTCTCTTACATATTGAGGGGTCTCGAGCATAGTATGGAGCTCCAAGTCTGCTACGCATTGTTGGAGCTGTTGGATTAACTCTTCAAGTTGTGCCACCTGTTGTGGAACTCGCTCTTTGGTATTTACTTCGACAACTGTCACAGAGCGAAGTGCTATGTTGACCATTTCCTTAACTTTGAGTTTCTCGGTGAGAAACTGTTCCTTGCTTTGTTGTGTTGGCCCTTGACCACGTTTTAAAGAATACTTGGTCATATTTGACCGTTTTTGGGACTGCAACAACTTGCCAAAGATGGAGTGCAACATGAAGTAGAAATTAGGGAAGCAAGACCTATTTTTGGGTCCCTTTTAGGGTTTTGGGTTGATGTAAAGGGAAAGGTGTAACACCCTGTTTCCCCAAAGTTTGTAAAAATAACTATACTAGCCAAGAACTGTGGCAAACTCAAAAATGTGAATGTGTGATGTGAATGGACCTTGTGAAAAAGGTCGATGATTGTGAATACTATTATGAATATGTATATATATATATATATTACAGGACTGCTGAGAGGGGGTATGCTGAAAAGAGACCACGATGGCTGAAGAAAGGTGGTGGAAGGCACCTGGAAAGGTGGCGTTAACTTCCACCGAAAACCAATACCGTATTTGGACTTCACTGGCTCGGAGAACCAAGAGCAGCTTGTTGGCCCGAAATAAATTACTCACAGGTTGGTAGGTAGATGGCTCCTAAAGAATTAATGAGGGATGGGGGAAGTGAACCACCTATCCGTAGGAGCCTCGGGCCTGACCACCATGAGGGAAATCACACCACAAGCAACCTCGCAAGAGGGAAATGCTTGAGGAAGAAGCGTGGAGGGGGCAGGCGTGAGGGAAGAAGGAAGAACTCTGGAGATATGCAGAGTGAGTGATAGTAGAGAAGGGGGAGAGTAACCCTCATTCTCGGTCACTGACAAACTGAGACGTAGTCTCGCAGCATCGTGGTCTCAGCTCGAGGGTGGCTAGTGGTAAATCCATTGGGATTCACTGAGCCTACAGTTGGGTGGAAACGAGCACCCCTCTCAGCAGTTGCATCACCTCTGGTATTATTTATGATAAGTGTTATTTGAAGTTAATGCCATAATCGCATGTTTAGTTTTATGTGCTTGTAAATCATTCTGAATAGAAGTGTTTACCTAACATTTGATTTGATAGAATGGATGCTTGTGTATGCTTACATGCCATAGTTGTTTTCTGGACAAATGATTAAGTCTGGGATATGAGTTCACTCCACTGAGAATCGTCTTATTTGCTTAGTTTCTCGTAATATTCTAGGAAGGCCCCTTAAGAGTACTCTTTTCCGAGAATGACCCCATAAACCTTGTAACCATACTGAACCTTACTAGAGATGTGATTAATATTAGGGATAATTTCCCGAGAATCGTCTGAGGGTTCATGCAATTCAGGTCTGGAATCCTTATGCGAGAAAGAGTAGCTTTCTAAGGTCTCGGGGTCATAGGAGCCTGAAGTTCCGAGAGTTTGAACTTCGTGATTCAAGCTCAGAAGGGATAGCGAGATTCAAATATAGAAATAAAATACCCTATCACTTGGTAAACGAACGATTAGAATCCTTTCGAGGATACCCCAAGCCTGTCAACACTGATGGATCTAGAGAAGGAGCGTAGGCGTTAACAACTCGCCCTTTCAGCCTTCGCAAATAGCGATGGGATCCCGAACCATAGATCCTAGGGACCCATAGAAGCTCTATAAGCCATCAATCTTAACCTTTACTTAGGTCGGAGAGTGAATTCAAGTACATCCTGAAAGTCCCGAAGACATCGGGACAATCCATGTTGGAGGACAGGTGGCAGAGATCTAACCATTTCGCGTATCGAGGATTCGTGAGTTTGGAGGTGGAAGACCAAACCCTTGGAGTCATGAAGTCCCAAATAACGAGAAGTAGGAGCAACCATTGAGTCAGGACCTCCTCACCATATCACATATCGGGGTCTCGGATGTTGAGGGTAATCAGTTTCGACTGTAGAAGTCACGAGCTTGCGAGTTGCGAGAGATTGTGCAACATGTGGAACGTCCTCTTGGTGGGACTTGCGTGGTTGACAGGTGGATACACGTTGCCTAGAGAAGGGAGTCAATGCTCCATTGATTTCTCTCATCTTAGGGATTCGCAAGATAAGAGCGTGAAGGCTCGACGCTTCAACCTGCGAGGTTGCGAGAAGCGAAAAGCATCCAGGAAGGAGTCAACCCGACATTGACTTGTCGCGTCTTGGGAGATCGCAAGAGAAGGTCATGAGAGTTCAACCCATGAACTCATGAAGGTAATAGTTGCAAGAGGCATCGATATTTAATCCCTAACCTATAGTTATGTGTGGAGGGATCTGACGAAGAAAGAAGCCAACACTCCGTTGACTTCTCGCGTCTCGGAGATTCACGAGATGAGAGTATGGGAGATCGACATTGAAACTCGCAAAGTGGCGAGTAGCGAGAGGTGCTAGTGCTTAGCCTAGGCGATGGTCATGCTCTGAAGGTGCTGACAGAAGGGGGCCATACCATATTGGAATCTTGGGTATTGGCGATTGGTGAAGAAAATTTAAGGGTCTTCGACTCACGACTCGCGAGGTCACCAGTTGTGAATGGCACTTGCATTTAGGTGCATATGTGGTCCTATCGAGGTAGGGACTAAAGAAAGGGAGCTAGGGATTTTTCATTAAGCAGTGGGTATATTTGGACGGCCAGAGTCTGCGCGCCTAGATCTACGGCCAGGATTTCATTCCGGAGCACCCTCGCCATTCTACCTTTAAGATTGGACTCACTTGTATCGCTGAGTCGCAAAACACGAAAAGGCGCCTGGTTTGTTTGGCCTGTGATCCTAACCCACAATCACAGGGAGGTGAACAAGGAAGAACTAGCCTATTCTAGGCCCCCGTAGGACTTCGGGGATTCTGTCCCTTGAGGAAAAGAATTTTTTTTATTATGTTGTAGTGGGTGTGTGACAAAAGGGATGTCATCCCATGGGTTTACCATGCTTAGGCCCATTTTTTAATCTATAAATAGATGCTTAGGAAATGTAAGTAGAGAGGAGTAGTAGTACATTTATGTAATGTATAGCTAAAGGCTTAGTGCTAGTAGCTAGATCTGTGTGATTGGATGTATATTGCAAGTGCTCTGTGCATGATTGTAAGGAGATTGAAAAGCTAAGTGCAAGTTGTTGTAGTTTTGTGCTGAAGTGCAAGGAAGAAGGATCTAGTGAGTTGCGCAAATATTATGTCCTGTGTGAAGTAAGGGTCACTGAAGCTCTGTGCTGTAACCGCTTGACCAAGATAATATAAATAAGAAGACTTTGTGGATGTAGCCCCAGGGTGGGGGTGAACCACGATAACTATGCGTATTGTGATCTGTACTTTGACCTAATGTGTTTATATCCTTCTTGGCTAAGTACTTGATGTGATTAAATAGATGTAGTTATGCTTTGTGCTTATGATATATGAATGAATGCTAGATTTGACATATAAGATGCTTAGTGCTTGATCTGTTGAATATAATCTATATTTATGTGGCTAAGTACTGAATCATATTTAGTCTAATCATTCACTACGATGCTCTGTGCTATCTGAATGATCTATGCTAAGTGCCATATAAAATATATAATCACATATCGGTGTCCCAGCTAAAGTTGCAGACATCTGAGTCCTGCAACCCCCCCTGCCTCTACCTCGGGTGAGACTTCATCTGCTTCGCAGGTGTTGCCGAAAGGGACGATAGCTAGGGTTTTGTTGGTGTGTTCTTGAGCATTGAACCCTGGGTCTGTCCCTGTGCCAACAAATGGTTCCGTTGCCGAGACCTGGAACTGTGATTGTTGGGAACTAATGAAGAAAAATCTTTGTGTGAAATAAGATTTGTGTGTAGATCTATTACCCTAGTGCGCAGTGTTCTACTTGACCTATGAAGCTTTGTGCCAAGAAAGAAAGGTCAGATCTGAAGGAAAGAGGTCGTATCTGCAAGAAAGAGGTTGATACTGAAGAAAAGAAGTGAGATCTGAACACTTTATTCTCTAAGAAAGGTAAAAGTAGATATTTCCGCAGAAAAGAGGTAAGATCTGTAAGCTCTAGCCTCTAGTAAAAGTAAGAATAGTTCAAGTTTTAGATCTGAAATCTTTGTGCTATATATAGGTAAGATAAGTGGAAATTTTTTATTTCTGAAGCATGAATTTAGGTATGCTTGATAGATGTTTCCCTAGCCTGAAAACTAGAGCATTGTTAGATAAAAGAAAGTTTGATATGAATAGGTATGATAGGAATAGTGAAAGATATGTTATACCTATGCATAGAAAGAATTTTTGGACTAACCAATGGATGCAAAATCCTAGAAAGAAAATTTTGTAGGCTAGCCATCATGATCCTAGTGCGCAAAACAAGAAGAGTTGGGGATCATGGACGAGAAAGAGAGGATTAACACTTTGTTACAATTGCAGAAGACTAGGACATCTTGCTAAGGAATTCCCTACGAGAAACCCTAGCTACCTTTGTTGTAAAGCTATGGACCATGAAGTATTGGATTTCCCTAGAATATGGAACAAGCAAACTTTGAAGGAGATCAAGAGACTAAAATTATGGAAGAACCCCAAAAAAAATCAGAGATCATTTTACTAAAGATAAAAGAAACCCTAGATGATCATAAGGATGTCAGTTTGTCAGAGATTTTAGAAGAAAAGGAGAAAATCGAAGTAAGAATAGGAGACTTCGACATTGACGGTGCTCTGAATGAGGGAACACCGATGAACATTATGACAAAAAGCATTTGGGAAACCCTAGGAAGGCCTTCTCTGGACCCTTCACTAGGAACCATCGGATTATTTAAAGGCAAAATGGTAACCCTATGTGGAAAAATTACCTAGATAGCTATGAGTACCCATGGAACTTCGACAGAGGAAGAGTTCGAAGTCATTAGATTTATTGAGGACCATGCCATGTTTCCAGCTTTGGTAGGAAAGATCTAGATTGAAAAAGACCATATCCAGAGGAAAGAAGAAAAGGAATCCCTAGAACAGAAGAAGCAAGAACTCATGGAATTTATGACTAGAAGGATCACCTACTTGATGGAGGAACAAGAAAATAGATATCATCTGTTAAACACCAGGGACATGGATGTCAAAGATATAAGAGCATTAGAGGAACCACAGAAGACCGAAATACCTAATCCATATGATGGAGTATTACCCTTGGATCTGAAGAAAGAACCTAAGCAGCGCAAAGTGACTATGTCGAGAGAAGATAAGACTCAGAATGGAAAAAGGATGACCAAGACTAAGCTCACTGGGAAAAATGATAGGAAGATAAGTAAGAAGAGGGCCAAAATTAGAAAGTTATAGAAGACTCCAAATGAAACTTCATAGAAGGAAAAATCAATAGAATTGAGCTTCGTCGAGATATCAGAACAATGACATCTGGCACTTCGCCATGGCGCAAAAATATAGTTGTTGGACCAATATACCAGTTCGACTTCCACCCCGAATGGGTCAAAAAGCAATTATGGGTTCCCACTAGACTATTGGACAGCACCAGAACGGATAGAACGGAGTTAATGAAGGCCCCATATCTGTTGCAAGTAGATCATTGCTAAGTTTCCCTACTTAGTCTGTCGCGCCATGCACCGAGAATACTTTTTGCTAAGTGAGAATTTGAGCCCGAAACCTGATATTACTTCACCCTGTGATCATTTCCTTGTTCCCATACTGTTCATCGCAGTCTCTAAATTCATTTTTACACCTAATCTAGTGGACCCAAGCTTGTATGTCGGACGAGCTCAACGTTGTTGAGAAAGTAGTTGAAGAAGTTTTGATTGACCTAATGGCTGAGAGAGTCATGTCAGAGATAAGAATGTCTGCAGGTGTGCAAGCATCATCTAAGGAGGAGTCCAAGATTCTCCCTCCACTGCTCACAGAGCAGGACTTTCCAGAACCATGACCGAGACAAGAACAAAGCAAAGAGACGATATTGCAAATGCCAAGTTGATCCTGTGAATTCTGTCGGTTTAAATACCACCTTTGAGCGGCAATATTAACCATGATAGTGTACCCAGAGACTTTGAGTACACCTTGATCACCGAGTATCTTCTAAAAGAGGTGCGCATAGTACATGTTGACCAGGATAAGCTCACAACATTGAAATTTAATGATTTTAACCTTGGAGATCGCAAAACCTACAACATGTTAGATCCTCATAAATAATTAACCAAGACCAAAGGCAAAAATCCTAAGATTGTCCCGCAGTCCTGAACCCAGAACCTCGCACAGTCCACACTGCTCAACGTAATAAATATCCCTCACTTCGGCAGACACCAAGAAGTCAACGCATGCATCAGGTTGTTGTTGTCTTGATACCATGATGGATACTTATGGTTGGACCACCGCATCACTGTGGAGATGACTCTGATCAATCAGATCACAGGACTTAGCATGCAAGGCCCTGACCCACAGGACTTTTACCCAGGCAAGACCTGAGACCGAGTGTTGGGTATGTGTTATATTCTTTGCACGAGTAGTAGTTTTTGAGCATATGCGTCAAGCACGCAAGGGGTTAGAGGGGTGTAGGGGGGTAGAGCCACCCGCATGAGGGTCCAGGGGCAGCGCCCCCGAAAAAAAAATTCTGCCTCGGGAAACGTGACACCTACCTCGGGAAACATGTCATGTATTTAGGTGGTTTTTTCAGCACATGGTTTTTGCCGATGGTTTTTCTATTTTCAGTTAAGGAATTAGGGTTTTGGACTAATCTAGGTCATTGCGTTAGGGTTTTGGATGTCGCTAGCTCCTATATGTATATTATATTGTAAACAATGTAACACAATGTATGAATATAATATATGTTGGTTTTCCCGGTTTGGGTTTCCAAGGGAAAAATCTCAGTGTAATGTTTGAATTTTCCATTGTATCTTTTCTATTCTTTTCTGAATATTTGTTTACAGTAGACATTGTACAAGGTTAGAATTTACACCAAGCACTAGCACAGTGGATAAAGGAAACTTATGGCGATGTAGAGAAGGGTACGCGAGGCTACAAGGTAGCCTATATCCAGAGTGGCGCAATGTGCCTTGCATGTCAGTTGATTGCGGGCAAGTTAGTTCATAAGAACAGACCAACACAAGTGACTGGCTTTGTAGTTGACCTCGTAGGGAATTGCGTCGAGTGACTACAGATGAATTGGGCACAGTATCCTGTAAACCAGTTAGAGCTGGATTGCAGAGGAGTGCAAGACCAAGGGTATGAGTTCCACTTTAGTTGGTTGCTCATACTCATCCCTTTCATCGCTTGGGAACTGCCAGAGGGAGCCACTTTTCTTCATATCGAACCTTTCGAACCACTAGCTACGAAGTTTTGTACGTTGTGGTACTCCAGCGACATGAACAAGCAGTGGAAGTCCAATGTTGTCTTCCACACCTACTTCAACCAACTAAACAATGCAATTCAGTCTACACCGTGAATCACCCCAAACGTACTTCATAGGTTTATACCTTTGATGAAATTTAGCACGAACCGCCACTTCACCTATATTACAACGTGTGGTGATGAGCATAAACAATAGCTCCAATCCTACTACAAGTTGACAGAAGATGACTTGGAGGAGATTACCAAGGAATGGTCGGCGGACCTCCTTGTTGCAGCGAACCCCACAGACATGTCCGATGAGGAAATCCCTGAAGCTATGCCATATACACCTGGGCCAAGCAGGACTAAGAAAGATGACGAAGTTGAAGACATCCCTAGCACGTCCATGAAGACTACGTCGATCTCACCTGTGCAGGGAGGTGATGGTGACGAGTTAGGCGGTATAGAAGTTGAAAAAAACAAAGGCGAGGTTACTCCACCTAGAAAGGAGGAGGATCCCTCTATGAAAAGAAATATGACACCACCAAAACCCTCCTCCCGAAAGAAATCTAAGGCCACCCAGACAACGCTTAAAACTACCTTTATCCCAGATGACTTGATCTTCTTAATTTCCGCGTTGAATGATGTTTCACTAGAGCTCGCAGAAAAGAAAGAAGCAAAGAAGGAGGAGTTATTCAACCGAATCAAGGGAGAACTCAATGAACTGCAGCGGGCACTCCAGTCCAGCCAAGTAGTTTCTACAGTGCCCTTGATAAGTGGAACATCAGGAACAGGCTATGAGCCCACTCAATTACACCAGATCATTGATCAAGTCGAAGCTCACCTTTAACGAGCTCAAGAAGACATAGCACAGGCCACCCAGGATTTGATGCAAGCACATAAAGACTTATAGAACAAAAGAATGAGGAAGAATGGGAAAATCTTGCCCTGAAAGTGAAGGGGGACAAGGAAAAGGCACAACTACTAGCATAGAAACTTGAAGTACAGGAAAAGGTTCACAAGGCACTGCACTCTATGACAGTCATAGAAGTGAAGAAGGAAGAGCGTCTCCCATAGCAGGTGACCCAACTGGAATAAGTAATCTAGCAACTCCAACAGTGCATCACGGATCTGGATCTTCACACCATGCCTAAGACCCCCCAAGAAATAAGAGATCTAAGAGAGGCCATTGCTCGAAGCGCAGTTGGTCGATTAAAAACCTTTGCCTTGGAATGCAAGCAGTTGAGCGCTAGAAGCGCCCACACCTATGAAACCCTTGCAGAGAATCCAGAATTGCAGACATTGGAGGCACAACTCCAAGAAGCAAAGAAGCATGTAGACATGCTACAGGTGTAGATAAAGACTTTGACCCTAGTCGAAAGAATGAAGAGGTTTGAAGAACAATGCACAACCAAACATAAGGTACATACACTACAAAGTAAAGTGATGGAAGTCTCCCAACAACTTTAGCCAATCCAAGAAAAGGCATGCCAACTGTTTATTGAACTTGAAATCCAGGGAGCTGAACTCGAACAGGTTGTCATCACTACAATACAATGCCTAGAAGGACTGCTCAATGACACAGTGATCCAAGAATTTACTAAGCAAGAGGTTGTTGTGTTGCAGCAGGTCGAAGTAGCTCGATCCAAGCTCAAGGAATTTGAGGAGGAATTGATCAGACCTGAGTGACTCGGGACGAGTCACAGGTGAGTTTTGGGGGCATGTTGGCCCTTGACCAATATTTGAAGAATACCTAGTCATATTTGACCATTTTTGGGACTGCGACAACTTACCAAAGATGGAGCGCAATGCAAAGAATAAATTAGGGAAGCAAGACCTATTGTTTGGTCCCTTTTAGGGTTTTGGGTTGATGTAAAGGGAAAGGGATGTCATCCCATGGGTTTACCCATGCTTAGGCCCATTTTGTAATCTATAAATAGATGCTTAGGCAATGTAAGTAAAGAGGAGTAGTAGTACAACTATGTGATGTATAGCTAAAGGCTTAGTGTTAGTAGTTGGATTTGTGTGATTGGATGTATATTGCAAGTGCTTTGTGCATGATTGTAAGGAGATTGAAATGTTAAGTGCAAGTTGTTGTAGTTTTGTGCTGAAGTGCAAGGAAGAAGGATCTAGCGAGATGCGCAGATCTTTCGTCCTGTGTGAAGTAAGGGTCACTGAAGCTCTGTGTTGTAACTGCTTGATCGAGATAATATAAAGAAGAAGACTTTGTGGATGTAGCCCCAGGGTGGGGTTGAACCATGGTAACTGTGTGTATTGTTCTCTGTACTTTGACCTAATGTGTTTATATCCTTCTTGGCTAAGTACTTGTTGTGATTAAATAGATCTAGTTATGCTCTGTGCTTATGATATATGAATGAATGTTAGATCTGATATATAATATTCTTAGTGCTTGATCTGCTAAATCTAATCTATATTTCTGTGGCTAAGTACTGAATCATCTTTAGTCTAAGTATTCACTGCGATGATCTGTGTTATCTACGAAGTACCATAAGGGTTAAATATTAATGAATGATCTATGCTAAGTGCCCTGTAAAAGATATAATCATAGATTGGTGTCCCAGCTAAGGTTGCAGACATCTGAGTCCTGCAACCACCCCTACCTCTACCTTGGGTGAGACTTCATATGCTTCACAGGTGTTTCCAAAAGGGCCATTAGTTAGGGTTTTTTTGGTGCGCTCTTGAGCGTTGAAACCTGGGTCTTCCCCTATGCCAACATGTTGTAATTGTGCTTTTCCTTCATCCCATTTCACTTGCAAATCAATATTTTCCCATTCTGCAGCACTACGTTTCTCCTCAAGGTATTTATGTACTTGCGCTAAAGCCCGGGTGGCTTGTTGTGTCTCTTCATGAGCTTTTCGAAGGAAAGCTTCAACTGTATCAGTTATGTGGTATAATTGAGTTAGATCATCACCTACTTCCAGTGTTTCCAATGACTGAGGCGCAGTAGAAATGTGCAGTTGGACTGTGGTACCTACTACACTCCTTGAAGTTAAACCTTGATCCAATTGAACACCTCCTCCTCCTTATCTTCTTGCTTCTCTGCTATCTCCAGCAAAGCTTCGTTCATTGCTACAATGTTGAAGTCGAAGTCATCTAAGGTGAGGGTGGTCTCAAATTTGGTCCTAGTTGCTTTTGATGTCTTCCTTGAGGAAGGTTTCGGCGGGGAAAACCTCCTTTTATTTGAGGGGTCCTCCTCATCTCTAGGCAGTGTAACCTTGCCTTTCTTTTGTTCCACTTCTGCACCATCTATCTCTCCGCCACCTCCTCCTTGTTCTGTTGAGATGGAAGTGATCTTCACAGATACACTATCTAAATCTTGGACTTCTTTGGTCTTATTTAACTTGCTAGGTCCAGGTGTATCATGCACTGCTTCTGGAATGTCAATATCATATATCTCCATGGGTCTGCTGGGATGAGGAGGTCCACTGACCATTCCTTGGTGATTTCCTCCAAATCCTCCTCCGTCAACTTGTAGTATGACTGCAATTTTTGTTTATGCTCATTAGCACGTGCTGTGATATAGATGAAATGGCCGTCCGCGCTGAATTTCATCAAGGGCCTTAACCTATGGAGAGTGTTTGGGGTTATACGAGGTTCAGACTAGATAGTTTTCTTCAGATGCTTGTAATATGTTTGGAACACGACATTTGACTTCCACTGTTTATTTATGTCATTCGAGTACCATAGTGTACTGAACTTTGCAGCCAGAGGTTCAAACGGCTCGACATCCGGGAAGGTTGCACCTTATGGAATCTCCCATGCAATGAAAGCGACCAGTATCAGAAGCCAGCTGAAGTGGAACTCGTATCCTTGATCCTACGCTTCCCTGCAGTCGAGTTCCAACTGGTTTACCAGGTACTGTGCCCAATTCATCTGAAGTCCTTCTACACACTTCCCTGTGAGATCGACTACGAACCCTGTGACTTGGGTGGATCAATTCTTACACACCAAATTTTATGTGCTCAATTGGCAGGCGAGGCACACTGCATTGCTCTGGATAGAAGCTACCTTGTATCCTTGCGTTCCCTTCGCAACATCGTCGTAAGTGTCCTTTATCTTCTGGGTGAGAGTGCTATCCATGGTATTTCCAGGGTAGAACTCCTATGGGTTAGGGCCTTGCATGCATAGCCCTGTGATCCGACTGATCAACATCGGATCCACTGTGATGCGGCGGTTCAACCAAAAATATTCACCATGGTAGCAGGATAGCAAAAAATTTATGCATGAATTCATTTCTTGATGCCTTCTGAAGTGCAAGATCTTCATGATGTTGAGCAGTGTGGAATTCTTGAGGTTATGGGTGCATGATTGAGGAATTACCTTTGAATTATTTCCTTTTATTCTGGTGAGATACTTATGTGGGGCAAGCATGCTATAAACCTTCCTGTCGTCGAGGTTGAAGTCGCTAAACTTCAATGCTGTAATATTATCTTAGTTTGCTCGCACTGTGCGTATCCCTTTCGGGAGGTACGCAGTGAACAAGGCTTGCTCAAATTATTTGGGCACACTGTCACGATTTATTACGGTGCTCATATGGGATAGATAGGTGGGTAGTATACTCAGGATTAACCTAGCATTTGTGATATCATCCCTATGCTTAATTTTCTTTTCATCTACTAGTCGGGATGGACCGAATCGAGCAGTGGATGGAGAGGCCAGTAGTACTCTCATCGAAGATTCTTGTACACCTGTAGACACTCCTCTCTTTGACATGAATCTTTCAGTCATTAAGTCAAGGAGAAATTTCATTATTGATTCTTCAACCATGGTGATTTTGTCGAACATACACTCTCGGGATTAAAATTATCAGGGTCACGATAATCTTAGATACGACACTAGAACAAACAAAAATAGCACAAAGATCATTGTATAAATTTTTCTTAGTCTGTGAGCTTCAAATTCTTAGTTAGAAAAAGTGTTCTCTGTGCATGGTGCGACGGGATAAGTAGGCAAATTGGAAATGGTTTTCTTGTAACATGTATAAAGCCTCATTAACTCTTGTTTTGTCCACTATGGTGTGGTCTAACAGTCTGGTGTCAAGATGTAAATGATTTATGACCTATTCGGAGTGGGAATCAAATGGATATATTGGTCCCAACAGCTATATTGCTTTTCCCTGGCAAAGTACCATGTGTCGCTATTATGATATCCCGGCGAAGCTCGAATTCTGAAAAAAAAAAAAAATCTTCGAAGTTCCCTGTAGAATCTTCTGTAACTTTTCAATCTTACACCTCTTTTCACTTAGCTTTCTATCCTTCCTTCCAGTGAGATTCATATTGATTGTTCATTTTCCATTATGATTCTTATCTTATTTTAACATAGTCACTACACGTTGTTGATATTCTTTCCTAGGATTCAGGGGTAATACCTCTTCTTTATCTGGAGTAAGTACTTCAGTCTTATGTGGGTATTCTTGTGTTCTTGCAGCTTCGACATCAGGGTCTCTAGTGTCAAATAGATTCGATATGTTATCTTGTTCTTTAATCAGGTATGTGATCCTTCTAGTCATGAAATATTTTAACTCTTGTTTCTTCTGCTCCAAGGCTTATTCTTCTTTCTTTCGTCTAGCTTGATTTCTATCAATCCAAGGTTTCCCTAGTAACATGGTAAACAAGGCATTTTCCTCAATAAATTGAATAATCTCAAAATCTTCCTTCATCGAAGTTCCATTGACAGTCATAGGTATATGGGCGAGCCTTACACACAGATTTACCAGTTTTCCTCTTAATAACCCTATTCCTCCTAATGAAGGAATCATAGCAGGCCTTCTTATAGCTTCCCAAGTTCTCTCGGTCATGACATTAACCCGTGTTTTCTCATCTAGAACACAGTCAATGTCAAAGTCTCTTATACTTGATTCAAGGTGTTCCTTGTCTTTAAATATCTCTGATAATCTGACATGTCGGTGGTCATTCAAGGTTTCTCTCATTTGTAGCAATATTTTCTCTGATTCTTCCTAGGGTTCTTCTATAGCCTTTGGAGCTTCCTTAGGGTTTTATTGATTTAGATTCATTCCTTCAATATTGAAAATCATTATGGGTCAACCCAACACCTCATGGTCCATATCTTTATAACAAAGACAACTAGGTATCTCCCATGGCATTCTTTAGCAAGATGTTTCAGTTTTCTGCAACTGTAACAGAGGGTTAATCCTCTCTTTCTTTTAAATGATCCCTGGCCTCTTCTATACTGCACACTAGGATCATAGGAGCTAACCTGCAATAAATTATTTCTGGGATCCTGCATCCATTCGTTAGTCCAAACATTCTTTCTATGCATAGGTATAACATATATTTCACTATTCTTACCAGATCTACTAATATCAATTCTTCTTTCATCTATCAATACCCTAGTTTTCAAACTAGGACAATTTTTATTAAACATACCTAGATCCATACTCTAGAAACAAAAATTTCCACTTATCTTAGTATCTTACTTCTATAGATCACAAAGCTTCCAGATCTAAAAATTTTAACTATTATTACCTTTATCGGAGCACAGAGCTTGCAGATATTACCTCTTTTATTAAGATGTCCTAACTTTTACCTTTCTTAGAGAACAAAGCATATATATACTGCTTCTTTTCTTTAGATCGGGCTTCTTTATTTCAGATCTGACCTATTTTCTTTAGATCATGCTACTTTTTTTCAGATCCGGCCTCCTTTCTTCAGATCGGGCTTCTTTCTTTCAAACTTGACCTCGTTTCTTTAGCATAGAGATTTATAGATCAAGTAGAACACTGCTCATTAGGGCACAGATCTTCTCACAAGGCTTTCAGGTCAACTTTTTGCACCAATCTTCTTCTTCCTCATTTCCCAGCAATCACAGTTTCAGGTCCTGGCAACGAAATCATTATTTGGCACAGGGGAAGACTCAGGGTTCAATGCTACAACAACACACCAACAAATCCCTAACTATCGGCCCTTTCGGAAACACCTTTGAAGCAGATGAAGTCTCAATCGAGGTAGAGGCAGGGGTGGTTGTAAGACTCAGGTGTCTACAACCTTAGTTGGGACACAGATCTATGATTGTACTACTTAAGAAAGCACTTAGCACCAATAGGTCTACAATATCTAATCATTAATAACTTTTTTGATAAAATAGGGCTTCGCAACATTCACACTAATCTACAGTATTTAAGTACTTAGCATGTAAATGGATCAAAATGAGCATATCAAGCACTAAGCATGACTATCTTGATCATATCTAACATTCTCACATATCATAAGCACAAAGAAAAAGTAGATTTATCTAAACATATCAAAGATCTTAGAAAATAACATGTGAACGCATCAATACAAAGCCCAAAGCACATAACATAGTGTTTACATGGTTCACCCCACCCTGGGGCTACGTCCACCAACTCTTCTTATTTATTGTCTTTAGTCAATCAGTGACAAGCACAAAGCCTTCAAAACCCTTACTCTGCATAGGAAAAAAGATCTACGCAACTTTATAGATCCTTCTTCCTTTCATTACAACACTAATCCATCTATAGTCTCGCACAAGGACTTGCACTTAGCTCTGCAATTCTTACACAGAACACACAAATCCCTGATCACATAGATCCAACTCTTTACTCTTAGCCTACATCACATAGATATATTATTCGACTACTTATTACATTGCCTATCCTTCTATTTATACATACAAAATAGGCCTAAACATGGGTAAACCCATGGGCTGACATCCCATTCCCATTACATATTCCCAAAAACCCAAAAAAGGATCCAAAAGTGGGTTGAGATCCCGTGATCTCTGCTTCATCTTTCACTCCTCCTTCGATAGGTTTTCGAAGTCCAAAAATATGTCAACATGACCAAGAAAATCCCAAAAGTTGGTCAAGGGCCAACATAAAAAGTATAACCATTAGACTGATGTCTCAAACGAGTAGAATGACATTTGTGGTCAAAAGGCTCGCCATCAGACCATTGGGACTGTTCCTTAATGGACAAAACTGAATTAATGAAGGCTTCTTGACCGTTGGAGTGATCCATTGCCTAGTTATATACTTATTCTATCAAGCCTTGCACCGAGAACACTTTTTCCAAACGTGATTATCTAAGCCCACAGATCAGTTGATTTCGAGCAGTGATCATTGAGCTATCACCATCTATCCCGTTGAATTGAGTAGTTACTCTTCCAACCCGAGATATTCAACCACAAGCATGTATGTCCGAAGAACTTAGTGTAGTCGAAGAGTCTGTGAAGGATGTACTCATCGATCTCATGACTGAAAGAGTAATGTCTATGTCTATGGGTGTACAAGCATCATCGATGAGAGGAGTACAAGCCTCTTCGTTGACTGCTCACGAATCTAAACCATCCCAAGTCATCACAAAAAAGAGAACCAAGTACAGAGATGACATAGAAAATGAAAAGCTAATCCCAACCATCTTACCTAACTACATCCCACCTCTGGCCAGCACGGTGAGTCATGATAGTGTGCCAAGAGATTTTGATCACACCATGCTTACTGCATGCCTCCCGAAGGGGATACACATAGTTAGAGCGTAGAAGGACAAGATCACAACGTTGAAGTTTAGTGACTTCAACCGAGGAGACCGCAAGAACCATAGTATGCTCACCCCGTATAAATACTTGACCAGGAGGAAGGGGAAGAACTCGAAAATAATCCCCCATCCATCGACGATGAACCTCGCACAGTCCACCCTATTGAATGTAATGAAAATCCCACACTTTGGAAGGCACCAGGAGGTTAATGTCTGTGCTAATATCCTACTCTCATGTTACCATGGCATCTACTTATGGCTAGACCGATGTATCATAGTCGATCTTACGCTAATCCATGGGATCACCGGATTAAGTATACAAGGACCCAGCCCGTAGGACTTCTTCCTGGGGAAAGCCATAGATCGCACATTAGCATAGAAGATCAAGGATACCTACGACGATGTTGAGAAGGGGACGTGAAGCTATAAGGTAGCTTCCATCAAGAATGGCGCAGTGTGCCTAGAATGCCAATTAATTGTAGGAAATATAGTAAGGAAGAACAGACCCATGTAGGTCACGGGGTTTGTCGTTGACCTCGCAGGGAAATGCTTGGAAGGCCTATAGATTAACTGGGCAAAGAAACTAGTTAATCAATTGGAATTAGAATACCACGAAGCACAGGACTAGGGATATGAGTTCCACTTTATTTGGCTCCTGATCCTCATCACGTTTATTGCTTGGGAGATGCTGGAAGGTGCGACCTTACTGGACATTGAGCCACTCAAACCGCTTGCTGCGAATTTCACCACGCTCTGGTACTCGAGTGATATTAGAAAATAGTGGCAGTCGAACCCAGTCTTTCATGCATATTATCTCCAAATGAAGAGGGCTATCGAAGCTAAACCTCACATGATGCCAAACACCCTACAGCAGTTCTGACTCCTCATAAAGTTCTGCACAAATCGACACTTCATATATATCACTGCACAAGTAGATGAGCATAAGGAGGAGCTTCAGTCATACTACAAGCTCAAAGAAGAGGATCTCAAGGAGATAACTAAAGACTGGTCAACAAACCTCCTTATCCCCGCTAATCCTACAAATATGTATAACCCCACACTTGACATCTCAGAGGCCACTCACAAAGAACATGACACACCCAGAACCAGTAGAAGGAAGAAGACCACATAAGTCCAAGACTTAAGCAACACATCAGTAAAAACTACTTCAGTATCACCTGGCCAAGGGGGTGATGACGAAGTAGAAGAGATAAATGGAAAATAAGATGAGAAAAAGCAAGGCGAAGTAGCACTACCTAGAGATGAGGTTGATCCCTTGAAGAAGAGGAAAGTTTCTTCCATGAAACCCTCATCCTAAAAGAAATCCAGAGCCACCTTGACCAAGATGCAGACTGTGCTCATTATCGACGACTTTGACTTCATCATTGCAGCTGTAAATGATGCCCCGTAGGAAATATTGTAGAAACATGAAGCCAAGCAGGAGGAGATGCATGATAGAATTGAGGTCCAGCTCCAAGGGGTATAGCAAGCTTTTCATTCCAGTCATGCAGTGTCCACTACACCCCTGTCATCAGAAGAACCAGAGTTGGGATATGAGCCATCCCAACTCCATCGACTAGCTGATGTGACTGAAGCTCACCTTTTTCATGCATAGGAAGAAACATAACAATCCACCCAAGCATTGAAGAAAGTGAAAGAAGTATTCGTAGAACAACGTTGATTTGTGGAGCAGAAGAAGGTTGATATCCAGACAAAGTTTGAAGAGGAGAAAGCACAGATTCAACAAGAAAAAGAACATCTTCTCGTAGAACAACTCGAAGTGAAGGAAGCAATAAACAGAGAACTTCACTCGGTGACATGCTTAGACCCAAAGGCATAAGACAGATTTGAGCATCAAGTAGAACAGCTCACGGAATCTATCCAACAGTTGAAGCAAATAATAACATACTTAGAGCTCCGCACAGTGCCCGACAGCCCGTAGGATGTGAGGGATCAAAGAGATGCAACTTCTCGAAGCACAGTTGAGAGAAGAAAGGCCCTTGCAATGGAATGTAAAAAACTAAGTGATCACAATGCCCAGACTTATGAGTGACTCACTAAGAATCTAGAATTGAAGGCACTGGAGTCACATCTCCAGGAGGTGAATCAACAAGAAGAAACAATACAAGCACAGTTGAAGCCCCTATCAGCTCTTGAAAGGATGAAGTGATCCCAAGAGCATCGAACTGCTCAACAGCAGGTCCACACCATTCAGAGCAGAGTCATGGAAGTGACTCAGAGGCTCCAACCTATACATAATGAGGCTTTCCAACTATTCTTAGAGATCAAAGGCCAAGGAGTAGACCTGGAGCAAGTCGTTATTGCGGCTGAACAACACTTAGAGGGACTTATCAACGAAGTTGTTATCTAAGAGTTTGTTGAGCAGGAGGCCATGGCACAAAAATAAGTGGAAGCAGCTTGAGGATTTTGAGGTAGAATTACCCAGATCAGAGTGACTCGGGACAAGTCACAGGTGAGTGTTGGGGGCTAGTTGGCCCTTGACCAAGTTTTGAGGATCCTTGGTCATGTTTGACCTATTTTTGGGACTTCGATAGGCTGTCAAAGGTGGATCACAAGATGAAGTGGAGATTGCGAGATCCTCGCCCCTTTTTAGGGACTTTTTGTGTTTTGGGCTTATGTAATGGGTATGGGGATGTCGTCCCATGGGTTTACCCATGCTTAGGACTATTCTGTAATGTATAAATAGAAGTCTAGGTGATGTAAGAAGTAGTGAATAGTGACTAGTATGTTAGAAAAACAGGACCATGGAGCAATAAAATAAGACAAATGCAGAAAAAAAACACAGAAGATACACAATACAAGAGAGACACAGATTTACTTGGTTCACCCAATGTGGGCTATGTCCACCAGAGAAATTTCCAGGTCCTTCCTTTATTATTATCCAGCAAATGAAGGGATACAACCTATAGAAAAACCCACTGTAACTTCCTCTTCTTTCTCTCACAGTATCCTCTCTCAGAATACAATATTCGTCATCAACCATAGCCGCAATACATTTCCCTCAAAAAAGAGGGTTTCCTTATAGGGAAAAAAACCCTAACATAATCTCTACCATTAGATCTGCAACCTTATAATGAACAGTCCAGATTTACAATGAAATTACAATATACATTTACAAGGTAATTTTTCCTTCGAAGGGCTTCGCCTCCGAACCCCCATTGGGGGACACTACCCTCGAACCCCCGTTGGGGGCCCACTTTCCCCCAGACCCCCCAGCTGGGGGGATAGCCCCCCCAGACCCCATAGAGGGGGTACCCCCCCTCTGCACTCCCCTGCATGGAAGAGTGTACATAATTTTGGGGTGTAAATACTTCATGGGGTATAACCATGACTGAAAGTAAAAGACCTCTGAATCAAGAAGATAATCAGGCTCCACAACCAACAATATCCCACTTGGAGACTGATCTCAACATCTCCACCATTGCTATATATGCTAGACTCTAAACCTTCTTTGACCTGGAAAATTTCTCATCTTCATCTTCATTCTCGAAGTCCAAATGAAACTGAGCAGGAACTCAGTTTATCCCTGGTTACTCCCTTTGTTAACATGTCTGCAAGATTCTGGCTAGTGTGTATCTTTTCCAACTTCAAATTTCCATCTTCCAAGATGGATCATATGAAGTGGTACCTCAATTGTATATGATTAGTCTTCGAATGGAAGGTTGAGTTCTTTGAAAGGTGAATGGCACTCTGACTTTCATAGTACAACCTCTTGTTCTCCTACTTCTTTCCCAATTCCTCCATAAACCTCTGTAACCAAATCATCTTTTTACTAGCCTCTGTAGCAGCAACATACTCTGCCTCTGTTGTTGAAAGTGCAACAACCTTTTGCAGTCTTGAAATCCAACTTACTGTTGTTCCACCTATAGTCAAAACATACCCTGTGGTGCTCCTCCTGCTGTCTTTATCACCTGCCATATTTGAATCAACATATCCCTGTAGAAAAGTGTTTGAACCTCCAAAACATAATGCATGAGTAGTAGTAC
>JZKD02S0229571.1:297134-310942 GCA_000966675.3 Picea glauca
CCCCGCATGGAAGAGTGTACATACTTCTGGGGTGTAAATACTTCATGGGGTATAAACACGACTGAAAGTAAAAGACCTCTGAATCAGGAAGATAATCAGGCTCCACAACCAACATAGTAGTGACTAGTCTATTGCAAGTGTGCTAAGTGTTGAGTGCTAGTTTCCTTTTTCATACTGTGTGAGGCTTGCAGAGCTTAGTGCAAGTGATTCTAAGATACTGTGGAAGGCTTTGTGCTATAACTCAAGGAAGGAGGATCTCGCGAGATGTGTAGATCTCTTGTCCTCTACGGAGTTGATTTTGAGGCTTTGTGCATGTAAGAAGATTGAAAGAAGCTAATAAATAAGATGGAGAGTTGGTGGATGTAGCCCCAGGGTGGGGGTGAACCACGTATATCCTGTGTTGTGAATGCTTTGTGCTTTTGGTTGTTCTTTTGTTTATGTGATTCAATTCTTAGTGCAATGTTAGATGATAGATGAATCTGATATGATAGCTTAGTGTTGAATAATGTGAGTGAATGTTGGATACGATCTCTATTTGTATGCTTAGTGCTTGAATCTATCGGATCTATGTGAATACTGGGATGATCTATTGTTAGGGTTTAGTTGCATTGTGAACTAAAGATAAATATTAACGAACTGTAATAACTAAGTTCTCTGTTAAGGTGTTACAATCATAGATCTGTGTCCCAGCTAAGGTTGTAGACATTGGAGTCCTGCAACCACCCCTTCTTCTACCTCAGGTGAGACTTCATATGCTTCGCAAGTGTTGTCAAAAGGGCCGGTAGTTAGGGTTTTGTTGGTGCGTTGTTGTAGTGTTGAACCCTCAGTCTTCCCTTGCGCCAACATAGGCCACCAAAGGCCACCTCTAAGAACCTTCTGCATTGTTGCTTTTCCTACATAGTGTCCTCCTGTGATGCCTTCATGAGCTTCTGCAAGGATCAATGGTTGTTGTGTCTCCATAACACACCTCCTCAATATCTCATCAAGCCCCATCTTGTATAGTTGTCCAGCTATAAGTGAAAAGTTAGCAACGCACACTACTAGTTGTTTCTTCTCGGTGATTGTATATTCACTCGATCCCATTTCTGTTGACAGGAGTTGGACTATCTCTGCGAAGTGATCATCAATATTTCTAATGGCCAGAAATTGTGCATCTGGCAATGTATCTTCCAAACTAGTAGGATCTTCTCCATGTTCCAACCTTGACAAGTCTTTATGACCTTTGTTCATTCTCCCTGGATTAACCACAATCTCAAAATCATATTCCTGAAATAGCAAAATCCATATGCATATTCTCCC
This sequence comes from Picea glauca, assembly GCA_000966675.3. NCBI lineage: Eukaryota > Viridiplantae > Streptophyta > Pinopsida > Pinales > Pinaceae > Picea > Picea glauca. The sequence goes on from JZKD02S0229571.1 coordinate 298,434, forward strand.
CCCCAACACTTGTTTGATGACTAGGTATTTCAGCGCAGAGTGATCAGTGAATATTTTAAAGTTTCCTCCCAACAAGTAGTGGAGAAACTTCTACATTACATACACCATGGCTAACCCTTCTCTCTCAGTGGTGGTGTAATTAATTTCAGCTGTTGATAGCTTCCTGCTAGGAAAGGCTAACGGGTGGTCAATGTCTCCAGTTCCCAGTTGTGCTAACATAGCTCCTAATGAAATAGAAGATGCATCGACATGCATGTGAAATTCCTTGCTCCAATCTGGGAAAACCAGAATAGGCGCAGTAACCATTTTCTGTTTCAGTGTGTCGAAGCTCTGTTGGCATTCTTCTGTCCAATTAAACTAGCAGTCTTTCTTCAAAATCTTCTCCATGGGTGTTGTGATCTGGGAATATCCTTTAATTAACTTCTTGTAGTATCCAGTGTGTCCCAGTGCAGTGCGTAGCTATTTGAATGAAGTAGGAGGGGGCATATCAACTATAATAGAAATCTTATATGGGTCTACCAACAGTCCATGTTTACACATAATATGACCTAAAAACACTCCAAAGGGTGAAAAGAAGACGCACTTCTTCAGATTCAAGGAAATCTGACACTGCCTGTACTTATCCAACATTAGTCTTAAACATTCAATATGATTTTGTAATAAGCTAAAAACAGTCCAATCATCAAAATATGCTTCCAGGAATTTATGTAAAAACTCCTTGAATGCTTCAACCACCACCCTGGAAAACATGGTTGGGGAATTCTTCAATCCAAATGACATCACTGTATACTAGTAGGATCCCCATTTTGTTGCAAATGTGGTCTTATGGAAATCTTCCTTGGCAATCTGGATCTAGTGGTATCCTGAAAATCCATCTGTAAAAGAATATACCTCCTGTCCTCCTACATTATATAACACTTCGTTAGTGAATGACGTAGGGAATGGGTCATGCAAACATGCATTGTTCAGCTTCCTAAAATCTACTAAGATCCCAATTTCTCCTGTCTTCTTGTCTTGTACCACCATAGGGCTAATCCACTCTGACTCTTCAACAGGTTCTATGATTCCTTCTTCTAATATTCTGTCAAGTTCAATCTTCACTTTCTCCTTATATTTAGGGTTCAATCTGTAGGGTCTCTGTTTGACGAGCCTTACATCTGGCTTCAAAGGGATCCTCATCTCTCCCATGGGCCCTTTAATGCCCTTTATATCAGTGAATTTGGTTGGAAACAAGTCCTGATATTCATGTAGTAACTTTTTGATCTTGTCAATAGTGGTAGCATCCCAATAATATCTAACATTTGCAAGCTTCAATGTTTTCTCTATTCTAATATTGAATTTTTTTGTTTTAATTGGTTGTCCAATTAAAGGCATCTCAATTCCTGGTCCTTCTATGTCACTTTGTCCTTTTGTTTCGGAGATGTTCACCTTCCTAGGATCATCGTCTTCATCAACATTCATATTATAACAGCCTTGCAATTTCTGGAGAGGCGAAGTCCATTCGTCCTCTTCTTGTTCCAAAGGGAGGCTAGGTGCCCCTCAAATACTTTTTTATTACGATCTATAATTCTTGATCCATTGTAGGATATTGGCTTTCAAATAAAAAGGTAGTTACAAAGTTCTAGGTCATACCTTCCCAATCTGCAGTGATGAGGCACAATTCTTCTTGAAGATACCATTTTATAGGGTTCAGTCCAGTGTGTTGATGAATTTGTGCACCCACTGCTCTTGAGTAATGCTACTCCATGCTTCCTCAAAATTTTGTACATGGTCCTTTGGACAGCTTCGACCTGTGTACCCAACTTCACAGCCTTCTACTTTCTCTGAAAACCATGTTGTCATCAAAGTGTGACATTGTACCCAGTCTATAATGTTGTTTTTGTGTGTCCCCCACCATCTTGTTGGAGTTGCTTTCAGGGCCTCATCCATTGCCAACAATATTTTTTGTATCAGTACAATTTCTTCAAATTCCAACAAGAAAGCTTCTAAATGATTTAGACCATCAAAGGTGAGCAAGTTACTTACTGTTGTGTCAATCCAATGAACTTCTCTGGTTAATATAGAACATCTCCTTTTAGATATGTCGTACATTTTTTTCTTCCAGTTCTCCAGTAATTCTTATGACTCTGATGATAATGCGTTGTCACTTCTCCAACTTAGGTTCCCATCCTTCATAGGATTAATGTAATCATGTTGTCTGACTATTAATTTGTATATGTTTTCTAGTTCATATGAACGATCTTCTTCCCTGATGGGTTATGTGTATCTTTGACCTTCGTCGGGATCCAAAGGTGCAATGAACCTAAGGCCATACCCTTCAAATGTCATTCTTCTTTTATTTAAATCAACCACAGTGGAATTATTGAAAGCCCAATCAATTCCTAACAGCGCAGGGTAAGGACAACTATCATCAACTATCTCAATCACCTCGAAGTCTGCAAACGTCCTTACTCCATCGATGTCCACTAGGACATGTTCCAATCTTCCAAAGGGGCTTACATATTGATGATTAGCCATCCTAAGCCTGGTAGGGGAGTAGATAAACTTAGGTTTTCCCATTAGTGCCCAGGTCTGCTTCATCATGACATTGACCTTCGGCCCTAAGTCAAGGACTACATAGTCTATATCATACTCTCCAATTTGAGAATTAAGGTGTAGTTCCTTATTTTTCCTTCTCTTTTTAGAGACTTGGTGTACTTCTCTATTCAGAAAGGGATCTATATTTCTTAACTCGTACTGTCTGATTAAATTTTGTAGCTCTTGTACAACACTTTAATCCTGAATCAACTTAATACAAGTATATAAGAATTCCATGAGCTTTCTTACCTCTCTTCCTTCTCCTGGAAGAGCAGACCGGTTGAATGCCAAAGGAATTCCACATTCTATTATTTATGGTCATGTCTTTGATGACAAACCCTGGTCTCTCTTGAATTATTTTCTTTCCTCCTCAAATATTTGTTTTTCTTTCTTTGCTTCAAAAACTTGTGTCTTCTCTGCAGCTTTCCTGAATCCTGATTCTTCTGTAGTATTTCCTTGGGTTCATCTGTCTTTGCCTATAACAATGCCTCCTTTAGTGATAACAACAACTCTAGGGTCCTCTCCATGAAGTTCAACATATATCAGTTGCACTTGTGGGTTATGCTGAGGTCCTCATCTCTCCTAAAGTTTGTCTAGCAGCACAGGACAATCTTCAATAACATGTTCGAATGAGCTGCAGTAGTTGCAAACGATACAAGGGTTCTAACAGTCCCTTGCTAAGTGTCCTGGATGCGTGTAGTTGTAACAGATGATCTATCCTCGAACTTGACCCATATATTCTCCTCTTCCTCTTCCTCTGAGTCCACCATGAGGGTTGGAGTTTCCTCTTCCTAGGGAATTACACTGCACAGTGCTTCCTTCTTGTTGTACTTCGCCTTGAATTTTGTATGTATCCCTAGACCTTTCATGCATGAGGTTGTATGCCCTACAATCCCTGTCATCGTATCCTACCAACTTACAGAACGTGCAATATAGATTTTTGGGTGTCTGGACATATTTTTGTAGATAGTAACATTCACCAGGGTGATGTCAATTTCTACATACCTCGCACTAGGGTAGGGTAACTTGATTCAAAGGGATCTGAGCTCCACAAGACAAGTATTCATGAAATAAGGGACAGTGTTCCTTGTCATGGCCTTCTGATTTGCATCTGATACACGAGATTTCTTCTCTTTTATCTTTTCCCTTGCCTTTCTTCATATCTTCGACCTATAGAGATAAGTTAGTCAGTTGACTAAAGATTTGACTCATACCTGAGCTGGATTCTCCCATAGGGGCTGATTCTAACTTCATGGAGAACTCCAATGCCTCAACCTACGAAGCAATATTCTATTGCATCAGAGGAACTCTTATGTGTGGTAAGAGGGCAGCAATGAACCATTCCTTGTTCTGCTCATCTGGGATCTGGAAACTCAAATGGCCTAAAAAGGTCTTAAATCTCTGATCAAACTCCCACACAGGTTTGACTATTCTTTGCTTGATTTATTTTATCTCTGTAATGTATTGTGACTCTGACTTAAGTTTATTGAATTCATCAATTAGCGTGGTCTTAATGGCATTCAACGGTTTCAGTGTAGTTCCTTGGACAAATTTCATGTACCAACTCAGTGCGCGATCTCTAAGGGTAGTACTAAACTGAGCTCATTTAATAGCTTTGTGGGTCATATTTTTAATACTCCACACAGCTTCACATAAAAACCAGTGCTGATCAGGATCTTCAGATCCATCTCCTCTAAATGTGGGTAGCCTCCTATCATCTACCATAGGTCTTCCTAGGTTTCCTCGCTGAATATGTGGTGGACTACTAGTGACAGTTCTTAGAGTGCTCTAGTGACTATGATTACTCCAATTGCTTAATGTTGATGAAAAAATAGGAGGAATAATAGTACTTACTTCAATAGTTGATGCAATTCCTAAAGTTTATGGCTCTTTCCAGTGAGGTCCTTAAACTTTCCCCTCCTCTTCCCTAGTGGTTTCTGAATGCTCTTCGTCTGTCAGATCTTTCTATTCTCCACTGTAGAAACCCTCATCCCCGTAGTTCTGCTTAAACAAGTTCACAAGAGGGAATTCTCTGACCACTCTCCCACTATGCATATGTCTAGCCTCTATGTTGTTGTTATTGTTTGAGTTATTGAACATTATCTCTTTCGATCCAACCGATTACTGTATCTTCAAGATGTTCTTCTCGTGTAAGAGCATCTTGATCTTCAACTTCAGAAATTGTAAAATTTTTCCCTTAGGTCCTTTAAAGAAATACCTCTCAGCTTGGCTATATGACTCTACTCTATCAACAACAAACTCAGTGATATACCCTCCAATGGTACTATCAAACCAGTGCTCTACTACTCTTGACAGGGCATTATCAACTCTCTTAACCTTCTTGATCAACGTTGACGTCCAAACCATAGGTGGTCTAGATCTGATCTCAAATTGGGTGTCTGCTAACCTAGCTAGCCACTCGTATAACTCTTGATGAGTTCCTCCAAAGAAAATCTCGTGTATATTAGTAAAGATATATCTTCCCAACCAATCCTATGTACTAAGTTTAGGGTTCTTGTTCTGGGATTCAGAGCAGTCCTTTTCTTGATCCTCTATCCACTTCTGAATCTTTGTCTTCGATGGAAACCACCTTGACATTCCCTTAAGAAGATTCCTGTCCCAACAACGAAACCATTTGTTGGCACAAGGGAAGACCTAGGGTTCAGCTCCAAGAGAACACCAAGAAGCCCTAACTATTGGCCCTTTCGACAACACCTGCTAGGTAGATGCATTCTCACCCGAAGTAGCTATGGGGGTTTGCACGACACAGATGTCTACAACCAAGGGAATACAAAGTGGATCTGATACAAGAACAACACAACATCTAGATATCAATTTTCATCTTAGATCTACTTCGCACAACTATCTATCATATCTAACACAACAATGCAATAATAGTATATCCATAAATAATAGAAATCAACATCAATCACACACAGCACAAAGATGTACGTGGTTCACCCTCTCCCTAGGGATACGTCCACATAACTATGCTTTATAATATATTAATATGGAAGCATACAGTTCTTATCTATGCTCTTTACCCAGTGGATCTTCTCTCTTTCTCTCTCTCCCCTCCCTGTGCACCTAGCTGCAACATTGATCTTCACACCCAGGTGAATATCTTACAATACAGAATGCCCTCACACTATCACTTCTCTCTCACACAATAGTAATGACTCACTTTCACGATAACAATGAACTCTCAACCAACTTAGCACCAACCCATCCCAGGTCCTTTAGACCTTTATTTCTACATTACAATAGCTCTTGGGCATCCTTAGGTTGAAACCTAAGTGTCAAAACCCTAGATACCATACCCTAGGTGTCTAAAACCCTAGGTCAACTTGACCCTCATTTTCAGGGCTTCGCTAGCTTGTCTTTCCTTCCTTCTCACGTGGTGCTCCAAAGCATACAATGGTGGCTTTTTCTTCTTGTTGAGTTTTCCATGATCCATCTTCCTTGCTGATCTGTCCATCCTCAATCTCCTTGTCCAACATATTTCTTTCTCTTACTTTGCACCGTCTTTTTTTCTCTTCTTCTCACTTTGACCCAGTATCAGTCACTGTGTCTTCCGCGCAGTTCGCATTCCATCTTTTCTTCTATAATCTTCGCTTACTTCCATGCCCAAGGGACAACAATGATGTTGGTACATATTGATGAGTCATATTTTATATGTATTTGATGCATGATTGGTACATATTTGGTGCATGGTTGATACACTCGTTGATGGTACAGGTGGAGGTACAAGTTGGTGCATGGTTGATGCACTTGTTTATGGTATAAGATGATTACAGGTTGTTTGGTGTAGGTTGTTGCATGGTTGATTCAATTTTTTATGGTACAGGTTGATTGGTATAGGTTTACAATAATATATCTCACAGTGATAGTGTGACAGTGGTTCCATCATTCTACTTTTATTTCAGGGAGGTTGGACGAGGCAAGGGTAGGTGGTTGTAGCCGAAGAACATAGGGAGTTGTATCCTCCTTCTGGTTGTAGCTAGAGAATTGGTTTTATCATATTAATAGATAATTTCTGACACAAACAGATCTCCCTAGATCCCACTGGAAACTAGAACAAAACATAACAAAATATAAGACTTTCCCTAAGCTCTAATTATTGAGTTTATTATCTAACAAGAGATAGAAAACATACCTTTTAAAGGTTGTTTCCTATTTCCATTTCCATCCTAGCTCCATTCCAATGCCTCTGTGATATTCAACTTGCTAGGGAACACAAGCCAACCATACTGAAAGAAACATAATATACTCAACAAGAACTTATGTATGTGATCAAGGAATCATACAATAAAACAAGACTAGTTTTATGGTAAAAAAACATATTGTTGTATTATATTAAATGGAAAGTGGATATTACAACCAAAATCCTCGATTTTGCAAGGTCCCCTTTCAATGGCCCTTTTCTCCAACACACACATTTGCTCCAAATCCCTTGAATTAAGAAGATCCGTCATGTAGCTTGCAGAACTAAAGCAAAGCTCTCAAGAGGAAGTAGAACTCTCCATACAAATCTTAGCCTATTCAACTTTATCCTTATCCATGAGAGATACCTCTTTATATAGTGTGAAAGAGATATGGATGAGGATATTAGGATGATCCCACCAAATCAGAGAAGCGAGTAAGATCCAAACCGTTCAGAGGCCACCTCATCTTCTAGAAGATCCCCTTCTAGAACTTTCGTGAAGTTTGAATTTTCCTTAGCTTTTAGCATCGTCGCACCATAGGTATAAGGAAGACTGCAAAGACGTCACAGTCTCGATCTAGAAAAATATGTGATGATCAGGCATCATCCCACCCTAGGCATATTTCATCCTACAATGACCTTCCTTAATAAGGTTTTTGAGAAGGGAAAGAAAATCACTTTTTTCATGGAGAAAGACACCTTTTATATTTTTCATGGAACATGAACACATGTTGTCAGTGGATCACTGGGGTGACCAAAATAATGTGTAACAGAATTCCCCCTAAAGTATGAAGGTGGAACTCATGACAGCTGAAATACTTTGTAGAATATGTGTGTCGAGCAAGGAGCTCACCAATCGAGAACCTGCAAACAATCAAGCCTCTACATAATAATATACCATCGTCTGAGGTAGGAATTCACATACTCATATTACAAGATGTCAAGTGAGTCATGGCCACTAAATATACATTGTGGATCCATGTCATTATTAATTGGCATAGCCACTAGGAATACACTGTGGATCTATGCTTCAAAAGGACTCAAATTCGAACATAGCCATGAGACATACAAAATGGATCTATGTGTCAATAAAAATCATGATGATCCGTCACAACCTGGACCAAAATGATAATATCCAGGGTCTTCATTTCCATCGTCTCTAAGTACGAATCTAGCCATGTGATTACAGGTTTTGAACTCAAACATGGTAGAAATCGCTTGATTACTGGTCATTCATGAAAACCGTTAAAATGTGCAAGGGAAATCACCATTGATGTCAATGACTCCTAAGGTACCCCAATACAATCCAACGAATGTGAATAAATGAGTTGAAGTCGAACACTCGATGGAATATTCCAATTAGGGGTCAATGATGTGAACCCACTATTGAAATCAAAGTAACCTACCATTGAGGCATGTAGGCTCTAAGGTATTGAATGATTTCTAAGTCTTGTTCCTAGATAATGATTTGAAGTCTACAGGAAAAGATTCATCACAAGAGGGTCTTGATGTATCCCCCATCAATGACACGAAATATGTAACAGATTTGAGGTATACTAGAGTATAAAGTGATTTGAAACTGACACAGGGAAGGCTGACATGGTAGAATATTTGTAACTGCAGATGGTCGACTCAATATAAGGCTTGTTTAGGTTGGACTTCTCTTGAACATATGTACGACATGATAATGGTTTTGGCATCATTAACTCAAGGAGGACCCAACATATGGACCTATGGATGGTCAAACGAGAGACAAATGGATTTCCCAACCCGAATACAATGATGAAGGGGGGTGTCATGTTCAAGAGAAAATATTTCTATCACTAACACAAATACTGAGACACATTTATTTTTCAATTTTTCCCCCACCATTTCTAGCGATTACCTCTTTATTTTTATGCAAGCTTGAGAATAACATATGCTTGTTGATGTAAGCTCATCCTTCAGATGAGTCCCATGAAGTATGTTTAATGAACCCTAGGAAGGAGTGATTTGGTCCCATATGGATATTTCAATGTTTGTTTAATGAGTCCAAAGAGAGAAAACTCGAGGGTTTTTCAATTTTAGAGAGTCTGAAAAACACTTAAAGAGACCAACATCAGGTCCTTTTTTGTAAATTAATCTGACGAGACCGAAAAAGTGATAATCTACCGCTCGTCAGATGTTTTCTTCAAATACTTTTACGAGCGTGAAAAGAACAAGGTCACTCAGCAATCTTTTCATTTTTAAGGAGCGTGAAAAGATCTTAAAGGATACTCCATAGGTTTCGTTTTTCGTGCCACCATTACGAGTTCAAAAAAATGACAAAAGACTACTCGATTACATTCTCATGGTTACACGAGAATGGGAAAGAATCAAGAATTTGCTCGAAGTTTTTCCTGAAAAACCCTAAAAGGATCTATACATGTGACAAATATAGAAAACCAAACCAAAAACGCGGACCCTGGTTCCAATGTTTCACCTCTAGACTTTTAATCTGCAAAAAAAAATTACTTGCAAATTTGTTAGGACTTTAGGGTTTGGATGAAGCATAAAAAATAATATAATATACAAATGTAAAGTAATAAAACTCAATAAAATAGGTAAAAAACCATATTTCACTATTTCATTTGTAACTTCACCCAAACATTTCTCCAAACCCTCTTTTTATCTTGATTTTTCACTGCAGATTATGGAGTGCATGGATGATCATTTCATGAATCATCTCTGCAGAAAAGGTAATATTCATCTCCTCCATCTTTTCATGGATTGAAATTTGATTTTCATTGGTTAAAAATATGCTTTTGGGTTGAGTTTTTGGGGTTACCCATGTGTGGAGGTCGTCGCAGGTGCCCTATATCGAGACCTGCGTCGATCTAAGATCCTCATAGTCGACCCTAAATCTAGGGTGCGATGACTTCGCACTATGAAAATGCATAGGCCTGCGACATCCGCAACCCTAAAGTTTTAAATATGAATCCAACAAGAAAAACCCTCCAGGAAAGAAAATTATGATGCTAATATCTTTTTATGGTTCTTTGGCAGGTCTTCCACAGTCAAGATGTTGGAATGGCGCGCGAGAGAGCATGAAGAAGAAGACTACTTCATCGGGAATGACCTGGGAATGGTGATGGCCCTCCGATAGTGTGGGTTATTGAAATTCTTCAAGATTCAGGGTATGAGGGCCTAGCTTAGACTACTTGAGTACTTATTTCACATGTAGGATGTGAACGAGCAAGGTTTTCATGTGTGTGCCCACACACTCACTATAGATATGGAGGATATCCACTCCCTAACAATACTATCTTGCCGTGGATCACGGGTGACTCTCACAGGTAGTAGGGGCAACGGTGAGCTTATGAACCACTACATCAATGAACATTGTGTATCGGGTACCCTGAAACATAGCGGTAAATTCGCTATTAGGGATGTCTGAGACTTGCCTCTGCAGACCATCCTCTATACCATAGCTCGCATGGAAGGGAGTGAAGCTCCCCATATGGCTCTATGGATCTATTTTCAGTATGAATTGGAGTGTATGGAGCCCCAAGTCTTCAACTTGTGTGATGGGGTTCTTAAAAGTATGAAAAAACAACTTACCAAGTGCAGAAGTGGTGGGTTGAAACAATTCGGATATTGGTCAATTTTGGTATCCTTCTTCCTAGAGAGGGTCTTAGTTTTACACTTGCAGGTAGAGTGGGGTTGTTGGTTCTTAGTTGAACGACTTCTCTCTAATACCTACATCGTAGACCCAGGGTTCATATCTATAAGGGTACCAACAAAACCTAAAACTATCATCCCTTCTGGTAAACCAGAAGACAATGCAGTACATAGAATGCACTGCGCAATCTCACCCAAGATAGATTTAAATGGGTGGTTGTAATAATCAGGTTTTTACAGCCTAGGATTGAGTATGACATAGGGGATCTGCATTGTAAGCCATTAATTATGATTTATATTATGCTCTATTGGTATTTCGTTTACTACTTTGACTTTGTGGCCTCTATTCTTGATTACTCAACAACAATTACTCAGCAATATAATAACTCATTCATTCATTCATTCCACACAACATCTAACTAATAAAAGTATGACAAAGATATGCATGCATTCATCACATTACATAGGTATTACCGTGGTTCACCCCCTCTTGGGCTACATCCACAAAGATTTGTCTCTTGGCTCTCTTATTATGGTAGTTCTGCAATTCTCGCACCTCACGCTTACAACTCTCCTCAGATGGGTAAGATATCTGTGAGGCGAACTAGATCATACCAGGCTCCACAACTTGCAATATAATCCTTAGAATCTACCTCCTCTCTTCCTATTATATCATTTTCTTACAAAAGTAGTTCTCTCACCAAAACATTACATAAATATAATCGAACTCTACATAGGTAGAAAACCGAACTTCTTTCGAACCCCTCTATGATACCTGCGTATATATATCTATATCTATCGGGCTCTTCATCCATTTACACAAAAAACCTTAAAAAAACCCTACAAAAACCCTAACAACTACTTTCATTAGGTCTCCCTTATTGTCATGAGTGTGTTTGCTTCCTTCCAGTTGTCACCTCCTTCTTGCATGCGTGCATGTTGTGCTTCTTGCCAGTTGTCACTTTCATCTTGCATGATTTCTTTCCCATGATTTCTATTCTAGCTGTCATTCTTCTTTGTGAATGATTTATTCCCCACTTCGGCCTGCTTCCAACAAGACCCCAACACTAACATGTGACTTGTCCTGAGTCACCTAATCTTTATGAGCTTCCTCGATTTCCTTAGTGATCATCTGGAATTTTTTCGTTAGCTCTGTTGATTTTGTCAGTGCTGCGCGATCTTCTCCTTAATGGTCTCCACTACCTGAATGGCCACTTCATCACTCAATAGTCTTGTGCATTCTGCCTAAGTCTATGCCATCTATGTTCTATCTACTTCTGCTTGTGCGAGTACTTCTGCTACCCATTCCTGTAATCGTTCTATTTGAGCATGCCGCTCCTATTTCTATGTCTACGCAGTGATAAGTTTTGTCTACATCTTGTTCAAATCTTGCGTCCCCTTGACACATTCTGGGATTGGTATGGTATTTTTCCTCTGTTTGAGTTCTTGGATTGCTGCATTAATCCTCTCCTCTTCCTTGTCCCAGTGTTGAACCTGTGGGTCCTCTTCCAGTCTTGTCCAAAGTTGCATTGCTTTGTCGAGCAAGTCAACTATCATGCTAACCTGCTTCTCCATCTCCTGCATTTATATTGTTGTTGCCTACCTCCTCTTATCCTTTATTTCTGGTGGATTTATTGGTGTTAGTTGTTCTCAGAGATCCTCGATGTCCTTCTGGTATCGAGAAATTGCCTGTGCAATCTAGTCGATATTTTCTGTGGCTGGGAGTTCGTTTTCTTGCGTAGTGTTTGGGAGTTTCCCAAAAATTTCTCCCACTGTTGAAACAAACTAAAATTTTGTTAATTTTGAACAAATTTTAGTATCCTGGAATCTTTGCATTATTAATTTTTCCAAATCTAATGAATTTGAAATACACTCGAGACATATTCTAAAAAATCAATGATAAAATTAAAGTTTTTCTAAATAAACATCGGGATACCGGAGTTCGCGGTTTGAAAACAACAAAGTTCAATACGTTTTAAATTCCGATGTTCCGATTTCCCGATTTCCCGATGCGCTAATCCTATACTAAATCATTATTATCCTAAACTCATTTAAAAATCAGTCTTAACGATTAAATTAATGATATCGG
>JZKD02S0229572.1:0-21574 GCA_000966675.3 Picea glauca
AGAATTTGAGAATGTCGGTTACCACCGAAAATGCATCCAAACTTGTGATTACAATGATTTGAGTTTCAAGTAGTCAACCTTGTCAATTTTGACTCAAAATGACTCTAGGGTGTCGGGCTCAGACGAAAATTCACCTTATGACAAATTCAATTCAACTCAACTTGATTACTCTTACAAATACATTATTTCCAGTACAAATCAACTTGATCAAGTAATCTTACAATAAACATTGTTTGCAAGTTACAATTTAACTTCAAATGCTCCATGACATGTTGAGTTCGAAATCTTTGATTTGTCCATTACTGATGTGGTTGACGACTTGAATGCCTGAGAATGTTCTTCACATATGCTTGATCATTTTTACTTAATTGTTCTTGAATAATATTATGCATGAGCTAAAATTGTGCTTGAGCTTGTGTGTGTTACGTTAAATGCTAAAATTGTAAGTTTATTTATGTCAAAACTAGATAGTAAACAATATAATACAACCATGAAAAATTGACCACAACACACTACAGAAGGTGTACCTGAGATCCCCTTATTCAATTTCGGGTGGATCTAGGACACGAAAAAAAACATTTGATTTTATTGAGATGTATTCTTATCACATCACCCAAATACAATTAGCACACAATAATCCCTTGAATGGAAAGAAGATGTGGGATAAGATCACTAAGGAGGCATTGAATCTTTTATTGGATAATAACGCAATTGTTGTCACATTGATCCATTGTTGGAGATTGCATCGTTGTTGGAGATACTGCATTTACTAAAATATTGCACACAAATTTGTATATAAAGACAGAAAATTTAACGCAATATACCTTCTCTTTGCAATATTTTAATCTGGACAAAACCACAACAAGAACTCGGATAGTCGGCTAAAAACTGTGAATATCATGCATGTAAATAGGTTTATCCGAGTTGAACACTAAGATTTGGACACTAAGATTTCACAAAAGAATTCAAGATTTGGACACTAAGATTTCACAAAAGAATTCAATCTTGATGTGATTTGCTGGGTCTTGAATACATTTCGCATTCCACATGTCAATGGCATGTGGGATTTTCCACTTTTCTCTGCATGTGCATGGTAGTAGGCGATGAGATCTGGAAAATAGATAATGAATTTCGTTGGGAAGTTGTTGAAACTTCACATGCTGGCACAATACCTTGTGCGATTTTGGTATTCATAAAAAATCCACAATAGATTTACAGAAGGAGATCTAGATCTACAATAGATATCTGATAAACAAGAAACTTGTTCGATCTCATGGTGAAATCGTGCCTTCGTCGAACATGTGGGAAATTTTTTATTTGAGGGACCTCCTTTTTCTGATAGTATGATCAATGATAGTGAACATCACATTTGTTCCACGATTGATAGTGAACAATACCCAAACAACACCAGTTCTACACAATACCGCTCTGCAATTTCACTAGAGACAATTTCCCTGCTCTACCTCTCCATCAATAATAGAAACTCCATACAAAATATGTGGTTTACACGAAATGCTACAACTTTATTATAGGACTTGAGTCCCCTGTATACTCACAGTTACCAGATTTAGAAGAATACCCAAACTAATGGAAACACTTACATATTCCACCATTGAGATCATTGATGGGGAGAAAGGGAACTTAAATCCACATTATTAAATCTCCATTTTGTCCATTTATAAAAACAATTTTGTTTTCATTCACTTCCACTTCTCTCTCATTAATCTACAGATCGATTGGGAGTTCAACCTTCTACAAATAGTTGTATATATTCAAACATTCTGTTACATAACATAAATCTTTACTGTATATCAACGACTTTCTAAGACCCATCTTACTATCGATTTAACAAGGAATTACGCTCAGAAATCGCCCTTCATCAAGATCTGAAATAAATAAATCTTCTGGGAACTGGAACGTTGGCTGCAAGATTCACAATAACAAAGATTTCATGGAGTTACTTATACTTAAAAGAAAAAGCAGTTTCATTTCCCAATCATAAACGCATTCTACCTCAATTATTATATCATAAAAGCATTATACAGTCATTCGACCCCATTCAAATTGATAGTGAGAAAATACAAGGGTTTTCAATTCTCAGATAACATTAATACTCAGAAATTCCAGCAGTGAAAGAAAAGAATATATAACGTCTGCACACGGCCTCGTTGATCCATATTTCATCCATATGACTTCAAAATGTTCAGATCGTTGACCTCCATGCTATCTTGACTTGTACACATCAACCAATACGAAGTCTTCCAATGTACACATCAACCAATACGAAGTCTTCCAATGCTAGAAAGTAATGAAGGAATAAAACAAAGTATTATATTAAACCAAACTCTATACATAGATTCTCCTACAGATACAATCCATCTTCTACTCTTTTTTCAGCCTGATCTACATTTTCTTGGCTCTGATATTATCAACTGCTCTTCCCATATTATCAACTGCTCTTCCCATATCAACCTCCACCAACATAATTTCTTCACCATAGCTCTGATAYCAATTGATAAAAATATGCATAAGAAGCTCTGATACCAATTGATAAAATATAGACAAAAACAACAACATGGCGGAAAAGGCTCACTAGCCGACATTGATTGTATTCACACCAATGTTACATATTTATAGTACAATGGGTGATGCCACCTTATAGAGAGATTTTCTCTAGATCCTAAAATCACGCATGATGACTAGGATAGGCAATCTTAACTAAATCATTAGTCATCACTTGAGGATATATTATTAATATCCTAAATAAATAATACAAATATAGGTGAAAATTTAGACTTAATGATTGGTAAAGATAAGCCATAGGCTAACACCCAGGACAAGATTTGACGAGAAAAATGTGAATAACAATCTCCAATATGAAGATAAAAGTTACTCTATACAAACAAACAAAAAATAGTTATTTTTGAGGTTCTTACAAAATTGAATTCGTTGCAAGGGTTTCAACAAACCCTACACAGAATCATAACCAAAAGTTGTTAAGAACATATGAACATTATATAAGAACAAAACTTAAAACTACATATTGTAAAAAAAGTTGTTCATTACCCTAGAAGTCAAGTGACCAACAAACATGCTGAATGACAATCATTTGTTCCCAAAGGCATAGTAAAACTATGTGCAAACAAGAGAAATAAAATTAGTTTTCAATCTATAAAGAAAAAGTGAACCAGATATGATCATAAGCTAGTCAACTATGTAATTCAACGGTGTTGTGATCAACATTACCTTGGAAAATGGTATCGATCTGGTCTGAAAGTACTCTGTAAAAATAAAATATATGTGTTGAAACACTATGACTGATAGAGAAAAGAAAATGTCTCTAACACTCACTGCTCGATAGAATTAGAACAATGTTTTAGAGAAGAACTCATATACCATACCACAGTAAAGAGTAGAGTACTGATTAGGTGCAATACTGACAGAGATCACAAATGGTGTCAAGACGTGGCCAATGAGGATCCTGCCTCATGGATAATCATTAACCTAGATATGATATAAACTAGTTTCTACTTGGAGTTTTATATTAAACAAGTTTGTGTTAACTCAATTACTTAATACGATTTGATGGGTGTACATCCCTTTCCAGGAAACAACTATGGTATATAATCGTCGTGTTTATAGTCGTAGAAACCCTAAAGTTGAGGGCTGAGGTGAGTTAAACTATATTAAAAGGGGAATTGTGGATTTGTTCCACAGATACCACCATATCAATGTTATATTAATAGTATTCTTGGTTCATAATTTATGTATTGTGATCTAGATGAGTAAGTTGAGAACCATATTTATCATAGATATAAACTTTTTATTTGGGTTCATTTAATTATTTGATATCCAGTACATGATTTTAGATCATTGTACAAGACTTATAATTCTTATGAACAATGGTATATTAAGAGTTTAAATAAAGCTAAAATGATTGTTTACCAGTGAGTAATACAAGTCCTCTCAAAACTTGTTGGCTCCCCCAACCAACACCCTGTCATATTATTTTTAAAATGCAGAGTTAACATTTTTACCTCTAGCTGTCACATATTTTTAAATATATTAGATTGATGGATTGTTGTGGAAATTCATGGTTTTACTAATTTTAACTGACTTTATATAAATTTTTGTTTTGTTTTTCATCTGAGTGTTTTGTCTTTTGTATTATAATTTTGTGTTTATTTTTAATTTTATGACTGTTAAGCATGAAATTAAGGATCATTCTCGTTAACCCTACTTGGTGGTTCTTTTTGTACGATGTTATTCACATTGATTTCATTTTGATCGATCCTTCCATTAAACGTCTCTTCCAATCTTCATTTTTAATTTAAAGAGGACATTATGTCCACTAACTATGGATAATTGAATCTAATTATGGTCCAAAAATATTGTTAAGATCCAAAATCTTCATTGTCACAGTCTTCACTTGAAAAGGGGACATTTAGATCACAAAATGTTGTGTTGGAACCCTCTTCAAATAAAACACTCTAAAGGGGCATTAGTGGAAATCAAGGTCTATGTTAAAACTCATTAAACTAAATAACCATTGTGAAATCACATCGAAAGCATAATTTTGGCTTATTAATAATNTGAGAATTTGGGAAAGAAATCACTTAAAAACTCTATAAAAAGGATGGAGGAGGAGGAGTATGGATATGATCTTTATGCGTAACGTTACGCTGTTGAATTTTTTTCTTGACTGAACTTATCTTGTGGGAGTTGGGATACCCAGCTCGGGTAACGAGTGGTAGCTCGACCTTGCGAGGCGAGCTGGGTGCTAGTAGTTCTCTGGTATTGTGTGTGTGGCCCCTTTGCAGCTCAGGGGGCTCAGGGGAAGAAGAGTACCCATAGAGTTGGTTGGGAGGTATCGATGAGGTCACATTGGTTGGCAAGTGGGAGCTGGACTGAGCGCACATGGGACAATGACTTGGAGTTGTCGCATTGGGCTACGGTACACATGCACAATTTTTTGAATGGTAGATTAATGTTTGCCTTGCGCTTTCATTACTTATTGTGTAAGGAAATGTGTTTTACTCAACGTTTTAATCAAAGAACTTAAAGTCATCCTAGTCTTACACTCGCTGCATTATGAATTTATTTCCTTGGCAAACCAACCCTGATTGCTATGACTGTTTTGTTTTTGTTTTATTGATTATTACAATTTTTTTTGTGTTTTTCCCTTATCCCTTTAGTCATCAGTCCATGCTTGAGGATTTGGCTAGGAGATGAATCGACGACCATCACTTCGGTGTTTAAATACCTATAGATTCTAATGCCCTACTTTTCTGTGCATGGATGATGAGTGTAGGATAAATTTTCCCAGCTGCCTATCCCTTATATTTGCATTGATTGATTCTTGGCTGAATGATTAGTCTTTGCACCTTCTTGTGAACGAGTACCTTGCGTTTGATTTCTTAGCTCTGAAAAACTTTTCTTCTCCTTGAAATATTATCCTTGCATTTCTTTGATTGATTAAACTCTGATTACACTCTGCGTTTTAACTGTTTAAACTCTGATAAGTCTCTGCACTTGAATGGTAAATATTTGTGTTTTCTTGTGATTGATTACATTTGCATTTTCTGATGATTAATCCTTGCATTTTTGTGAATGAGTATCTCTGTGTCTTGGATGAATCGACTATGAATGAGTAATCCTTGCATTCTTCTTTTGAAAGATTATCATTGCTTTTTATGCGAGACTGCATTTTTGAATGTGACTGTGTTTTATCCATATGATGGACATCATGGTGATGGATTATTGCTTTAAACTGTATATCACATAGTTTGGACATCGATACACACAACGATACCATTAATTTATTAGCTAGTTGTTTCATGTGTTAATAGTCAGCGATTCTATCAATGCAAATTTGTATATTTGCGTTTTTTTTATATGTCTGCATTTTTTTGATAAAACCCAACAAATATGAAGGACTATGTCTTATGATAGTAAATATTAATCAAATGTATGATGGTTTTTTTAAGACAGTATATCTTCACATAGGATGATTGCAAATTTATTAATAACTGTCAACGAATTAGATGTAATGGTGACTGAGAATTTAATGTAAACGAGTGTGACTGTGAAATTATTGTATACAGAGTGTGACTGTGTTTTAATTGATGTTGTGTATCTGGTATATATATTTGACAACGATTTTGTATATGCCTTTGTATTTATCATGCGATTAATTATTTGAATACACAACGATTTCCCATAATTCATAATGATTATTGTTAGACATAGATTCAAGAATGGACAATGATCATCATATGTAAAAAGATAGAAAACAACTTTCATATGTAAAAGGATAGACATCGACTTTCATATATAATATAGACAATGATTTTCATACATAATATAGACAATGATTTTATACATTTGATAGACAACGATCATCTTTAGACAATGAAATTTATGTTGGACAACGATTGAGACAACTGTTTTAAACCAACAGATAAGAAGCAAACTTACAATTTTTATTATTACATCTGTCATTACTCTTACTTTATACAACAATTATTCTTACCTATTTCATATTTCCTTTAGTACAGTTGTTATGAGGTCAGATCTATACCAGTTGTAGCTTGTTTCTTTATGCTTATTCACATTTCTATTTAGTGAATAAAAGGACTAGATTGCCAATTGTTTATTCTCCTTTATCTAGTATAGCAGTCGTGTTACTGCTATTTTATTGGAAAGAAAAAACACTTGTATGAAACCGTGTGAGTAAATATTTTTTATAGATTAGTATTTTTATTTACCTTTGAATACAAGGAGAAATAATAAAAGGCCTAGATATAATTAATAATTAATGCCTACACAACGAATCAATTATCCTATGCAGAACATTTTATTTCCTTCTGATTCAAATAATAAAATACCCATATTTACTTACCACTTGAAAATTTTACCCCTGCAATTTTGGATTACCCAGTCATGGCAGTGGCATTAAACGAAATTATGATTCCTGGTGGTGAGTGAATATGGCAGTGGTTTACACCGCAATAAATACATTTCCTTATGACAGTATGAATTTTTGTCAGATTAGAACACTATGGTAAAGGGAAAGTGAAATGGACAGTGGCAGTTTTTACCTCAAGGTAACTAAATTAATAAATTACTGAAGCAATCTCATGTGTTATTATACTAAGTTCAATAATCATTATAACAATTATGTGTAAGGGTAAGGTAAACCATTTCCTTGTAAAGGTAAAGTAAATGAATGCAATATAATGATGTAAAATGAAAACAACATAAATTATATTAAATCTCTACCACATGTCATTAAACTAATCAATAATAACTGTGACTTATAAGTGAAACATAATGATGTGATATTGTTTAAGGGTTGTATTTTAAAAAGGGAAGGTAGGAAAGAACTGCTATTTAAAAGGAAGTAGCGAGTATTGTTACATGTTTTTAACTTTAATTGGAGGTTGGATACAATGTGTTGAATTAGTCTTGTGATGGAAAAATGTTAATGAGGTACTTACGGATTGTTGCACAAATCTAAACCTATTTTGAAGCCAGTTACCTTGCGCCTCGTTAGTTTGATTGTTGGAGTGCTCTCGTTTATAGATTTCGTATTAGGCATGACAGTTAAGTTTGAACTTCTGGCGTTTGGCTTATGTGTCATGATTGAAGGTTTAGGACCATTTAAGTTTGCACCTTAGTTACTATTGCGCTTGATGCAAAGTGGTGGCATGATTCCTTATGATGGGATCAATGCATGTGTTGATCAACGAGTGCATATGATAACCTGGGTGGGGTCATGTGCTTCCCGATGAGTGTGATGTTGTTTATGGAAATTGATGTTTTGCAAAATGCACTGTAATGTTTTAATGTGATTTTGTTTCTCGCTCCCCGTGAAGGTTCTAGTTACTTGTGTCGCTTGATGTTGGTTGTGTCTGGATGATCTTGATGTTGTCCTTTAGCTTAGTAGGCTTGGACCACTTTTGGCGGTCGGGTAGTCGTTGATTTTGTCTAATTGAATATCACATGTTCGTCTAGTTGCATGATGTGCTAGCGTCTGAGTCATTGTTTTTTGTTGCTTGATCTACATGCGTTGTGTTGTCATCTAGTTGCATTGTTTAACTATTATCGTTGTTGTCATCCTGCTTTAAAAATAAAAATAAAAAATTTCCTTCGTGTTGTGTCACGTGTATTCGCAACGATGGGGTCGTTACATTTAAGTTATGTTATCCCAACTTTAGTAGACTCAAACAAGCTAAAGAAGGTAAAACAAACTAAATCATGGTTAGTACAGCTAGCACAGGGAAAAAAAGAAAGGTAACAAAATTTATTTCTGATTGTGAATTAAATAAAAGTGGTCAGAATACAAAGATAATTTTGAACGTGTTACCTTTAGGATCGTATGACATAATCATGGGAATGGACTGGTTAGAAAACCACAAAGTGATATTGAACTGTTATGAAAAGTAATTTGTACATACAAGGATGGAAATAATACGTCAAGAACAATACAAGCAATCAGAAAACCAATTTATGCTAAACAAATATCCACAATGCAATTCAAAAAGTGCGTTAATAAAGGTTACAAAATATATGCTATTCAAGTAACAAATATGCTAACAAGAGAAAGAAAACCAAGTTTGGAATATTTTGCAGTTCTTCAAGGATTTAAAGATATATTTGTGGAAGAGATACCATAATTACTTCCAAGGAGAGAAATACATTTCTCTATTTAACTACTACTTGGATCTGCCCCAGTATCAAAGATACCTTATAGAATGAGTGTTCTAGAATTCCCAGAACTAAAAATTCAATTATAGGAACTATTACATAAAGAATGCATCAGACCAAGTGTGTCATCGTGGGGAGCACCAGTTTTATCCGTTAAAAAGAAAGATGGAACACTAATATTATGTATTGATTATCGTCAATTGAATAAAATGACGATTAAAAACAAATACCCTTTATCTAGAATCAATGATATGTTTGACCAGGTTGGAGGAGCAAAAATATTCCCTAAACTAGACTTGATATCTGGTTATCATCATATCAGAATAAAGGATGAAGACGTAAGAAAAACAACACTTAGAACACGTTATGGACATTATAAATTTTTAGTGATTCCATTCGGACTTACTAACGCACCAACAACCTTTATGTGCTTGATGAACAATATATTCAACCAATATTTGGATAAATTTGTATTGATCTTTATTGATGATATACTAATCTTTTCAAAAACTTAAGAATAACATCATAATTATTTGAAAATAGTGTTACGGACTCTAACAGAGAATAAACTATATGCTAAGTTTGATAAATGTGATTTTTACCAAAGGAAGATACAACATTTAGGACATGTAATATCGGAAGACGGTATTGCAGTAGACCCTAAAAAAATTAAAGAAATTATGGAATGGCCTATTAGTAATTATGTAGCATACATAAGATCATTCACGGGGATTATCAATTATTACGTAGGTTTATGGAAGGGTTTTCCAAAAATCGTCTATCCTATTACATCGTTGTAAAAAAATGGGACAAAATTTATTTGGTCTCAAAAATGCCAAGACAATTTTGATAAATTGAAAGGATTATTAACTACAACACCAATACTTAAAGTGGTGGACCCATATAAATACTTTACAGTTTGTGTCGATGCAGGTAAAGAAGGATTAGGAGGAGTACTAACATAGGATGGACATGTCATTTGTTATGAATCATACAAATAAAAAAAAACATGAAATAAACTATGTAACTCACGATCTAGAATTGGCAGTTGTAATTCATGCATTGAAAATGTGGTGGATTTATTTAATGGGAATGAAATTTCTATTACTAACAGATAACAGTTGTGTAAAACACTTGTTCAGTCAACATGATATCAATGTAAGACAAGTGAAGTGGTTGGTCTTTCTAAGTGAGTTCGATTTTGAAGTACAACACATCAAAATAAAATAAAATAAAGTTGCAGATGCACTAAGTTGGAGAACTAACGAGTCATATGAAGTAATTATTAGCAAAGAAGAAAATGATATTGGGGATAGAATTAAATCTGCAAGCATAAATGATGTAAAATACATCAAAACAACAGATCAATTGTAGAAAAATGAGGGAAATCTGCACAGTACAGATCTTAGTATGGATAAGGTTCAAAAATAGGTTCTATGTACCTAATTCTCTTGAATCGAAGATGATGATTCTTAATGAGCTGCACAAAAATCCATATTTTGGTCATCGAGGATACCAAAAAATGATAACAACTTTAAGAAAAAAGTTTTATTGGCCTAATATGAAATAGTTGAATACTTGTCTAAATGTTTAGATTGTCAACAAGTAAGGGATGAGAATCAACATCCGGAGAGTCTTTTACAACCTATGCCTATACCAGAATGGAAATGGGAAATTATTTCAATGGACTTCATTACATGTTTTCCTCAGACTCAAAGACAAAATGATTCAATTATGGTAGTGATTGATAAGCTAAGTAAGTCTGTACATTTTATACCTATGAAATCTACTTATAAAGCGATTAATATCGTTGAAATTCTTAAGAAAGAAATATTTAGACTGCATGGGATTCCTAAGATGGTGATTTCAGATAGAGATGTTAAATTTATATCCAATTTTTGGAAGGAATTGTATGCAGGTTTGGGTACTAATCTAAATTTCATCACAAGTTATCATCCATGGACTAATGGGAAAAAAGAACGTACGAATCATAGTATCGAAGATATGTTACAAATGTTTGTAAGAACAAAACCAACTAAGTGGGAAGAGTATCTACACTTAGTTGAATTCACATACAATAATGGATATCAAGCATGAACAAATATGAGTCCCTTTGAAGTTTTATACGAAAGAAAATGTACAACCCAGATCAATTGGGATAATCTGGTTGACATGATTATGGTTGGACCATAAATGCTCCAAGAAATGGAAAGGATGGTCAAAAAGGTACAACAAAATTAAAAGAGGCGCGAGATCAACAAAAAATCTATGCAGATATGAAAAGGCGACATCAAGAATTCAATGTTGGAGAGCATGTATACCTTAAAGTCAAAGAAAGGAGGAACTCCCTAAAACCAGGAAGTTGTTCCAAGTTGGCGCCAAGATTTTTTGGTCCATTTGAATAATTAACTCGAATCGGACCAGTGGTGTACCAACTAGCAATCCCTGCAATTTTAAAAGTTCATAATGTTTTTCATGTTTCATTATTAAAAATATATATTCATGATCCTACTCACATAATTGATTGGAACATGGTGCAGGTGGAAATAGAAGAAAAGTTCCAAGTGGAACCTCTATGCATTCTGGACTGGAAAGAAATAGTACTTCCTAATAGGTCCATTGCCCAGGTAAAAGTGCAATGGAAGCACTTTAGTCCCGAGGAGGCTACTTGGGATTTGGAAGAAGAAATGATGAAATCTTATCCAAATCTATTCCAAGTGATGGTTTGAGGAAATACTAACACTAAGGACAGTGTTATACTTAAGGGGGAAAGGATGTGACATCCTCAAATATTCAAAACATTTTATTTTAAATTGTTGTGTTAAAAAAAATCCATTTTTGGAAATTCGGATTTGAATTTGTGGAAGTATGTAATAATTATTTTTGTGATTATTGGGAAAGAATTTGACTTTCCAACTATCCTCTTTTGATGGAAACATGTATGAGACAAATATTTTAATAAATTAAATGTTGGGAAACAAGTGGAACAACCAGGTTAAAAATAGCTAACTATGACTCCATGAGTGGGGAACATGTTTGAGTTAACTCAGAGCTGATTTTTACAAGTGTCGGAAGTTGAGCTATGCCACTAGTAGCCCCTAAAAATAATGGATTTGTAAAGATGTGAATTTCCCAAGGAGGGAAAGGAATGGAAAGTCCTAGGAAATGGAAAAAGGATATATACAACATATGTGTGAGGTTGGACACTGCTTAGTATGTTGTGGAAATGATTATTTGTTGCTGTGAGCACAAGTGGTGTTAGGAAAATGATTTTTTTTTACCTGTTTAGAGAGACAGTGGCTAAGGAGTGATGCTCAGTTTTCCCTTATGGAGTCATGGTCAGGCTAGGGGGTGATCAGGACAAGTAATTGTGGTTTTTATGGATCTACAGTTGGGTGGAACATGGTTGTTCCATTTATTTTCCCATCATACTTATTTCATATATGTATCTTTAATTGTTTACCTTTCATGCTATTGAATTTATGAATGGATTATATATGCAAGAAATAATCTACATAGTTGTGTCTTACTGTATTATATTGGATTTATTTCATTAAATTATGCAGCTACAGATTTGAGACATCTTGTTGTTTTATGTTGGATACAAATATATTTAGTGTTTTAGATGTAGCTAAAGGCTTATAGATAACTACAGAATTGCATGTGGATACGAAATTGTATGAATGTACATAATCAATCTTATATAGGCGCAAGTATTGTGTATGAGTTAAATGAATTACCTTCATTATACCGAGTATAAAATTATGCATTTTAATCATGAGAAAGAAAAACTGGATGCATCCTATATAGTCATATGAACTATGTATAGCAACATAGTTCCTAAATATTTATAGTTATGAAATATTTAGACAAAGAAACCTACCGAATCGTATGCAATCATAGAATTGTTTGTAGCTCTAGAATTGGTGTATAGCTACAAAATTATATGTATATTTCATACTTAGATATTATATAGACACATGCCTTCTACATAATTTAAATGAATCTTCTTCATTTCATACAATATGTAATTATGTATTTTATTGATAGTCATGATAAAGGGAATTTGAATATATTCTTCATATGAATTTTGTGCAGTAGCATGGTCCATGAATATATTTATAGCTATGAAATTTCTAGATTAAAAGCTATGAAACGTAGACAGTGTTGAGTAGAAGTGTTTGTAAATATCTTAGAGACTATCCAAAGCACGCGCGCGCGCGCGCGCACACACACACACACACACACACACACACACACACACACGGGATTTAAATACATCTATGTGTAAGTTTACTATTTTGGTAATAAGCTATAGATTACATAAGAATAGGCTTTATATATGGTCTCCCGATACAAATTTTACCAGAACCATATTCCTATGGTTTTTTGGAAGTATCCAAGAATGCGTAAGTGAATTCATTACAGAACATGAAGTAATTATTTTTCTAGCTGTAGTATTGATTATTTTTCCAACTTATTGAATGTATATTTCTCACCAGAATAATGTATGAACTCAAGTATTGATTAAAGAGAAATACATCACATAAAGACTGTACATATTAATATGATATATCACAGATAGGAAACAAATGATGTAGAGCACATATATCTTTTCCAAAATCTGTAACGAGTCTTAAAAATATAATAGAAAAGGCATAACACTCTTCACATGTACTCTTATGAATAGAAGTTTATTAAATTTTTTATTGAAAGAACAATCAAGAAATAGAAGTGCATATTTACAAATCAATTCCAAGGATTTATGGAATAAGAACTAGAAAGGAATGGGATTTCCAAGATGGAACCTAAATACCTTTCACATCCCTAAAATTTTTTCTTGCTTAATTGAAAACAACGATATTTAACCTGCAACATAAATGGAGAGTATTTTAAGAGACATTTTAAGAAAATAACATAACAATAATTAAAAAAAAAAGATGGATCAATATTTTTATCACTTATCTCGTGTATTGTTTTAGATCTGGCAACCCATCAAGAATGAGTCATGTCCATTATACACTCTATGACTTCCCATCTTTGCTTCAAGAGACAAAATGATCATTTTTTCTTCCCTTTGAAATTGTATAATCATCACCTGATCGAGATAAATTGTAACTCTTGTAGGAGACTTGAGGCACTGGTATCAACTAATGGGTTCCCTCGCAATATCTAGAGAGAAAGACATATCATTATACCTATATTCCCTTCTTCTAGACAAATTTTCTTTAAATCTCCACAAATGAGTAGAAAAGAGATAAAAACCTATTTTTTTTATGCATATAAAGATATAGGAATAACAAAGGAAACACCTTTTTATGATTCAAGTTTTCTTTGACGGTGATTAAACTCAAAGAACCTTTACCCTTTTTTAATTTCTCCTTCCATAGACAAAAGAAAGAATAAAAACAAAGGGCGTGAAAGGAGACTTCCTTAAAGAATTAAATACAGACACAATATAGAGTACCCATAATACATATGTTAAACAAACAAAAAATAGAAGAAGTTATCGAGTTGACCTCCTAGTAAACTGGTACTCTGAGTACATTTCAATCACCAATATTTAAGGAAAAAGTGATGTAATAACCAAAGATGTTGAAACTAGAGTTTATAGAACAACTAAAGAAACCATAGGAAAAAGTCCTCTCTATGCTATGAGTGAATACAAAAATTGGACACTACTCTACACAGAACCTTTGTCTGGAAAAAATTAAAATGACTAGGTTTAAATATCAAATTAAGATTGGGTATTTTTACTAGGCAATGAAATTACTGGATCGAATACAGAATTCTCGTGATCTGTAGGTAGTATTACCAGTCGCACCAGGAGCTGGAAATTGCCAGTGGGAAGAACATAACAAAGGAGTGAAGGGAATACGACGACGATAGAGAGAGAAGGAATCATTGGTTTTGTTCTCAAGGGGAATGACGAACTTGATCCCATCGCCACGTACCTCCTCTGCAATATTGTGTGGGTTCACACTTTGGCCATGTGAACAGTGGAAGGTGGAAGCAGATGGTTGGTCCACGTTGCCAATACATATGACTATCTGAACAAAGAGTTAGTGTATATTAAGACCCCTAACCATATGTCTCTCATGTCAACATCATGAAACTATTACAATCCACCATTACCTTGGTTACGTAAAGGAGTGGGTATAATAACACTCTCAGTCTAGGGTAGATAAATATTTTGACAAATTATAATAAAATAGGGTAACGAGGGTCGCCTTGCAGAAATTGTATTAATTAAGTTAAAAAAATAATAAGGGGATTCAATGGTAATAAGGGGGCTCTTTCAGATTTCAGAGCTTATATAAATATAGTTTACTCATGACTAAGTTAGTTTAAAATTATGTGGTACCCAAACTAATTATGAAATAGTTTTGATATGGGTAATAAGAAGTTAATAATTTTGACTATAAGGATAAGAGTAAGATAGGAATTATATTATAATTATGTTTGCCCAAAGGTTAGATATCATAGAAATAAGGTATGAACTAATACCTTCTGCGTAGTCATGAGTTTTTGGTGATTTTTCATTAAGTAATACTTACTAAGGAAACTTCTAATGCCTAGTGATAAATTATGCATAAGAAGCTCTGATACCAATTGATAAAATATAGAAAAAAACAACAACATGGAGGAAAAGGCTCACTAGCCAACACTGATTGTATTCACACCAATGTTACATATTTATAGTACAATGGGTGATGCCACCTTATAGAGATATTTTCTCTAGATCCTAAAATCATGCATGATGACTAGGCTAGGCAATCTTAACTTAATCATTAGTCATCACTTGAGGATATATTACTAATATCCTAAATGAATAATACAAATATAGGTGACAATTTAGACTTAGTTATTGGTAAAGGTAATCCATAGGATAACAACCCCCCCTCAATCACAAGTCCGATCAATAATACCATCAATAAAGCATAAACCAGTATCAATTCAAAGTCTTCATACTGAAACTCATGTGCTAAGCCTCAATGAAGATTTGCCTAAAAAATCGCCAATCTGGATGTTGAATGGTTCATCTGAAATGAACTCGAAGAGAGCTAAGATATGGAAGTGAACAACTGCAATATCTGAACATTTCTTGATTTATTGACAATTTGATCATTTTGCCAAGTATTTTAGCTAGAAGAATATGATGTCTTCTGCTAATTGGTGAACATGTAGTATCACCACTCTACTATCAGTGTATCACCGAAGTTCTCTCTGAATTTGTGGTTTTGGATAACCAATGACCAATTGATACCATGTATCTGATGGTTTTTGGATGAACACTAACCAATTTTGACACTTTTAGGTGTCCAACATCATCCCAATGTATCATGTGTATGATTCAATTGCAAGTCATTAAATCATAATCCTGCTAAAGTATGCCATCTCTGGAAAGTCTCACTATGTAATCATGTGAGCCAAGATGCATGCAATTTTTTCACTTAATTTAAAATCCAATATGATGAGAGCGAACCAAGAGAAGTGAATCAACTTCTAGTCTGACACATCTCTGAAAATTCCCGACAACTCAATCAAATGCCAAGCGGAAATGCAGAAGGATCCTTTTGTCCTCTGCTAGGTCGAGTGATCATCTATGTGAACCAAATGTCCACATCATTACTCTCAAAATTAAAATTAACATCCAAATTATGTATGATTCAACTTAAACTTATTGAACCATAATTCTGCTAAAGTCTTTCATCTACAGACCGCAGTTGCCCATTTGGAAAATTTCATGCCCATCTGGCATACTTGATTTTTTTTGTTGTCAAAACTTTCTATCTAACAACCAATTCCATCATCAATTCCCCCCTTTGTCAGCTCAAAGGAGAGACCACAAGTGGTTTCTTGAACCATCATCACTGGAATTTTGAACTCCCCCCTTTAAGGTGCATGAGAGTTTCATCATTGTACTCCCCCCTTCTAGGCTCAAGAGAGTACCATACTTGTTCCATTTGAGTACAACACAAAGTGGGAATGTAGAGAAAACCACATGTTATCTCATCCTGTGAGGGCCATGCTCGAAAGCTACGCCATAAGGGGACCACTTATGTGAGGTACAAAAATGTTATGTGCTACAAGATTGGTCTTTACTCAAGATTGAATTATTCGGTAAGACTTATATAATCGCTTGGTTGTTGATGAACACTGCCAAGGATCAATCCACTCATAGTGAATCTTCAATCTTGCAGTTTTCTTCAGTGTTGAACATATGTCTGAAGAATGGTTATGCTGGCAAGGATGGAGATCAAAACACTGATTCTCCATGTGACCAACTCAATTGCAATGTTGGCACTTATCATTCTGATGTTGAACTTGAACAGGTGAAGTTGAAGCTTCTTGAAGGAATCTAGCACTATGGAACTTGATTGGTCTGAAATAATTGGGAATATGAAAGGTAACTTCCTTGTCATATCCAATTCATGTTCTATTCTTGTTGTAGATTATTTCTTCCCAAGGTCTGATGATGGGCTTGGAAAGAGTATTGTAAACCTGTTGTTTTGAAATCTGTGGAAGTGGATTTACTGCATGTTGTTGTAGCGTTGAAATGTTTTCTTCACTAAACTCAAAATAAAACTCTTGAAAAGTAGGTTCATGAATAGCTTCGTCTTTGTCTGCATCTACAATTGTCTTGCTGAGTTGCTCCTTCATTGATTGTTGATCAAAAACATCATCATCATCATCATCATCATAGAGAGGGTTGTGCTGAACAAAAACTAGTTCAGAATACTTCATTGGTTGTATATTTTTGAGATCTATCAACTCATCATTCAATAGTCGGGATTGATCTTGAAGAAGTCTAACTTTATCTTGCGTCACTTGAAAACAAGTTAGCACTGATTGAAGAGTTTCTTTGTTCAATATCACTGTGTTGTCTTCAATGGTGTTTATTAGAGTGTTCAGTAACTCTAATAATTCAAGACTTCAAGCCATTTAAAAAACACTAAATGAGGTCTTCTTATGCAGGTAGATCCTGATTACAATTTGAATCGACAGAGGAAGGCTTATCTGCAACTCTCTCACTTGAAGTTCATGCTCGCTTGAATTTGTTTCTAGGAACACACTTGCTTTTAATTTCACTCTCACTTGAAGTTGTTCGCTTGAACTTGCTTCCAAGAATTTGAGGATGTCAGTTACCACCGAGAATGCATCCAAACTTGTGATTACAATGATTTGAGTTTCAAGTACTCAACCTTGTCAATTTCGACTCAAAATGACTCTAGGGTGTCGAGCTCAGCCGAAAATTCACCTTATGACAAATTCAATTCAAATCAACTTGATTACTCTTACAAATACACTATTTCTAGTACAAATCAACTTGATCAAGTAATATTACAATAAACATTGTTTGCAAGTTACAATTTAACTTCAAATGATCCATGATGTGTTGAGTTCGAAATCTTTGATTTGTCCATTACTGATGTGGTTGACAACTTGAATGCTTCAAAATGTTCTTCACATATTCTTGATCATTTGTGCTTAATTGTTCTTGAATAACATTGTGCATGAGATAACATTGTGCTTGAGCTTGTGTGTGTTGCATTAAATGCTAAAATTGTAAGTTTTTTTTATGTTAAAACTAGATAGTAAGCAATATAATCCAACCTTGAAAAATTGACCACAACACACTACACAAGGTGTACCTAAGATCCCCTTATTCAATTTTGGGTGGATCTAAGACATGGAACAAAAAAATTGATTTTATTGAAATGTCTTCTTGTCACATCTCCCAAATACAATTAGCTCTCAAAACTAAAGAGCAATTTTGTTTTCGATGAAAGATCAAGCACAATAATCCCTTGAATGGAAAGAAGATGTGGGACTTTAATATCTGTGGATAAGATCATTAAGGAGGAATTGAATCTTTTATTGGATGATAAAAGAAATTGTTGTCGCATTGATCCATTGTTGGAGATTGCATCGTTGTTGGATATACTGCATTTACTAAAATATTGCACACAAATTTGTATATAAAGACAGAAAATTTAACACAATATACCTCTTCTCTTTACAATATTTTAATCTCGACAAAACCACAACAAGAACTCAGATAGTCGGCTAAAAACTGTGAATATCGCACATGTAAATAGGTTTATCCCCATTGAACGAGGGTTTGCACGATTTGGACACTAAGAGTTCACAAAAGAATTCAATCTTGATGTGATTTGCTAGGCCTTGGATACATTTCACATTCCACATGTCAATGGCACTTTGGGATTTTCCACTTTTCTCTGCATGTGCATGGTAATAGGCGATGAGATCTGGAAAATCAATAATAACTTTCGTTGGGAAGTTGGTTGAAACTTCACATGTTGGCACAATACCTTGTGCGGTTTTGGTATTCATAAAAAATCTACAATAGATTTACACAACGAGATCTAGATCTACAATAGATATTTGATAAACAAGAAACTTGTTTGATCTCATGGTGAAATCACGCCTTCATCGAACATGTGGGAAAATTTTGATTCGAGGGACCCTAGAATGATATGCCCCCTCCTTTTTCTGATGGTATGATCAATGATAGTGAACATCACATTTGTTCCACGATTGATAGTGAACAATGCCCAAACAGTGCCAGTTCTGCACAATACCATAAATTTCCAGTGCCAGTGAACATCACATTTGTTCCACGATTGATAGTGAACAATGCCCAAACAGTGCCGGTTAACTCAATTACTTAATACGATTTGATGGGTGTACATCCCTTTCCAGGAAACAACTATGGTATATAATCGTCGTGTTTATAGTCATAGAAACCCTAAAGTTGAGGGCTAAGGTGAGTTAAACTATATTAAAAGGGGAATTGTGGATTTGTTCCACAAATACCACCATATAAATGTTATATTAATAATATTCTTGGTTCATAATTTATGTATTGTGATTTAGAGGAGTGAGTTGAGAACCATATTCATCATAGATATAAACTTTTTATTTGGGTTTATTTAATTATTTGATATCCAGTACATGATTTTAGATCATCGTACAAGACTTATAATTCTTATGAACAATAGTATATTAAGAGTTTATAGCTAAAATGATAGTTTACCAGTGAGTAATACAAGTCCTCTCAAAACTTGTTGGCTCCCCCAACCAACACCCTGTCATATTATTTTTAAAATGCAGAGTTAACATTTTTACCTCTAGCTGTCACATATTTTTAAATATATTAGATTGATGGATTGTTGTGGAAATTCATGGTTTTACTAATTTTAACTGACTTTATATAAATTTTTGTTTTGTTTTTCATCTGAGTGTTTTGTCTTTTGTATTATAATTTTGTGTTTATTTTTAATTTTATGACTGTTAAGCATGAAATTAAGGATCATTCTCGTTAACCCTACTTGGTGGTTCTTTTTGTACGATGTTATTCACATTGATTTCATTTTGATCGATCCTTCCATTAAACGTCTCTTCCAATCTTCATTTTTAATTTAAAGAGGACATTATGTCCACTAACTATGGATAATTGAATCTAATTATGGTCCAAAAATATTGTTAAGATCCAAAATCTTCATTGTCACAGTCTTCACTTGAAAAGGGGACATTTAGATCACAAAATGTTGTGTTGGAACCCTCTTCAAATAAAACACTCTAAAGGGGCATTAGTGGAAATCAAGGTCTATGTTAAAACTCATTAAACTAAATAACCATTGTGAAATCACATCGAAAGCATAATTTTGGCTTATTAATAATGTAGCAGCCATATATATATAAACATCATTTACTTTCATAAGCAATTTATTTCATGAACTGAGATAATAACTTCATAACATAACAACAATCTTCATAATAGCAACTTCAGTAACTTAAATTTATCAATGAATAATGATTGCATGGCAGAATGAAATAAACACATAGTTTAACAATTACCTGGTTCTGATGCTAATTTATGTTGCCTTGCTGCCTTGCTGTTGCCTTCCTGCTACCTGAAACACAGACCAACCCTACCACAAACAAAGAATAACTGCCCAAACCTACTGTTCTCCCTGCCAACTAGGAAAACTACCTAGCTCCAAGATATCTATGGATATCCTGGCCCCCGTGCCCAAAACCTCCAGCAACTTGGTGCCTCAACTGATCAAAGCCACATCCAGAAACTCTCTGCTCACAGCAAATCCTACAGTCCTCCCAGTCCATCCTTCGTCCAATGCCCCTCACGTCCCCTCCTTCACCAACTCATACAGTTACTTCCTCAACCACCCCCGTGCATGTCCCTTATCCTTCCTTTAATGTTTTATCTTCTCGGGATTCATAGCTATCCCTTGTTGCATACGCAACCATTTTATATCATATACCATTAATCTATTAAATCCATTACGCAAGTTATTAAATATAGTTTGTAGTTAAATTATTAATTAATCAATCACAATTATATCCTTTAATTAATTAATAACTCACTTAATTAATATCATTAAATCAGCTTTGTTTAATTAATACTTTGTTAACATAATTAATCCCTTAATTAATTTTGACTTTATAATTCTTGAACATTTATCCAACTAGGGTCGTTACATACACCCACCCTTMAGGAAACTTCGTCCTGAAGTTAAGGTATCTTATGGTACAAAGGAAGAGAGCATGGTTCACACATTCACAACAAGTAACTGACATTATCAGTAAGTAAGTCAAGGAAGCTCATACATACTAGTGTATATGTACAAGAAATGCATGTGTAGCTAGTACATGCAAATCTCGTGCATGTACTAATAATCAAAACTGACATCCTTTAGTAAGTTATGTATGCATTCAATCCAGTCAGCAAGACTAGTCTTTTATAAAAGACAGCAATCAATCAATTGTGTGAGAAATCCTTTAATTACAATTATCCGGTTCAATAATTTATTTTAAA